>JBBPDA010000081.1:31716807-31726880 GCA_037974385.1 Arnoldichthys spilopterus
GTGAGTAAAATCTTCTTGTGGGCCACAGACCAATTTCATAGTCATTTAGTTGAGTTTAGAACCTTTAATTGACACATTTAACTAGATATTCAGCAGGTTATCAGTCAGTGGGACATGAGTTTGGCCTGTTGAAACATACACTGTATACAGCACTGTGCAAATAATGTAAAGGCATTGATGTGAGCAGTGAGGGTGTTTCTGCCAGCAAAACCACAAGCGAACATTAGAATCAGTGCAAATAAACAAGAAAGTGGTGAAAATAACGATGACGAGTTGTGTGTGAACAGTAGTTGATGGTGTGTGAGCTGGATAGAAAAACACAGATTTCTCCTCCAAGCCTCCATCAGCATCTGATTTCATCTAACGAAGAACTGAGTGAGCCCAAACCAGTGATTTCCACAACATCAGTGTTTACTATATTAATGTTAATGTAGCAAGTATCTGACAGCTTATCCTATACCTCACTATTAGCATCTTCCAAACTGCATTCATACATCATCAGATACGCTATTAAAACGACTATTATTATATAAATACTGTGTTATTATCTGTTTTCAGGTTTCAGACTGGTGGCCTAGTGGTTAGGGACTTGCCCATGTCATCGGAGGTTCAAGTCCCAGCCCAGGTACCACTGAGGTTCCCTTGAGCAAGGTATCGTCCTGCTACACTGCTCCCCGATGCTGTTGATAGCCGAGCACTGCTCTATGTGTGGATGGGTTAAATGCAGAGGTCCTGTTTTGTTGTGTTGTACTTTGTGTGATATGGTGTGTTCACAATGACACATAATCACATTTACTTCACTAAAACTGGACAAAAGTGCATTACTGTTGCTGCTCCCAAACTTTGACCAGATTTTAGGGCAGCAAACAATTTACGTAGCGGGACGATTCCTTGCTCAATGGAACCTGGGCCAGGACTTGAACCTGCGACCTTCAGGTCCCAAGGGTAATGTCCTAACCACTAGGCCACTGCCTCTGATGCTGATATGAAGAAAACGAATAACTAAAAACTGCACAAACTGGGACCACATCTATCTGGGACAGTGGTGGTGTAATGGTTAGGGAGGTGCCCCTGTGATCTGAAGAGCGCTGTTTCAAATCCCAGACCGGTACAAGTACAACTGAGGTACCAGTGAGCAAGGTACCGTCCCTAAGCACTGCTCCCTACTTCAGCTGCTCCTACATGGACAGGTCAAATGCAGTGGTCGCATTTCATTGTGCACTGTGTGCTGTGCTGTGGTGTGTTCACAATGACAAACGATCACTTATTTTCACCTGGATTAAAAAAATGAAACATCTGCTCTTCCAGAGCATAATAAATACATCATCAAATTTCAATTTGAAATATCGGTTAAACCTAAACATCTGTCCAATACCGATATTATTTTTCCAAGCAAATATCTGCCGATATTGATGATCCGATGTCATCGTGCATCCCTATTTAACACAACAGTCACTAGCACTTCCTCAGCCCAGAATTTTCTCAACAGTTTTGTCTATTTTTATGATTTTGTCTATATTTGGTTTGAGGAAAACTGCGCATTTGATATGTGGCTGAATCATCACTTTAAGCGAGGCTCAGCTACACTTGTAGGTGGCTCAGAACAGTAAAGAACAGGCAAATGTGAAGAGAAAACGAGCACTCGTTTGAGCTTTTCCAGCCAAAGTGGGGCACGCTGGGGAACTGTGATATTAGTTTTGAGACAGGAAATCCACTTTTATCCTGCGAGATCCACTCTGGATTTACCTTTTAGTGACTCTGCCTCGTTTCTTCCCGCTGAGCAAAATGTATCACTGACCAGCTATTGTCACGCCAGTGCTGCTTTCTAGACAGCGGGAACGGCGAAGTTGCAAACACAGCATAAGTATGTACTTTGATTGCCCACATCTCTTCATACCCACACTTATTTTTTTCCCAAGAGGGACACACTTGCACTGACAAAACGACAAATAAAGCAATATAGAAGTTGAGTAAAACGAAACACAGGTCAGAAGAAGCAGGGATATGAAATGTTCGGCATATATGTGAATGTCAAAGTGAAATGAAAGAGTAAGAGCAACATCCAAGGGAAAAAACTATGGAGGGCAGCTAGAAAGCTGGATAGATAGCAGTGGTAAAGAGAAAGCAAACCCAAGGCATCTTGGCCCACTATGCTCCACCTATTGACATCTTCAAGCTTGTAATTTCCTCTGTCCAAAGCTGGAGCGTAATGATCATCATTATTGGGTAACTAGCACTTTCAGCCACCGTGCTTTCACGTGATGACTTTCAATGTGCTGTACAATGTACAATATTTTGATTTGGGGAAAATGCAACAGTGCACTGCTATTGGCCACATGTAAATGTATTTTTATAATTAATAACACAAGGTTACACTGGCTGTTTCTGGCTTCGAAGTGTTATATTTCAACCAGTTATGTATAAACCCTGTGTAAAAAGTGCTCTATTCATCAGAAACTCTGATTTTATCACCACAGCCCACAAAAGTGTTCTATTTGTAGTGACAGAACAAGTCAATTTTGTATCTCTTCTGGTCAGAAAGCTCTAAAAGATTCCAGAAAAAATTCTGGACAATTCTAGAAACATCTGGACAGTTCTCACAGTTCCAGAATGTTCTGGAAGTTCTACTTAAAAACAGATACATTTCAAAATGTCATCGTCCTGAGCACAGAAGCAACGTTTTTGTGGAACAACAGCCATTTACTATTGATTTTAGGCAGAAGGGATTGGGAAAACAACCGTGAGCAATTCTGACTGTTGCATGTCTTTACTGTTGCAATTGCAAGTCTTTGACTCTAACTCCTCCCATCAGGGGCGAGGGGGAGAGGAACTCGGGCCCTGATGATGCTTCTCACCTACACTATAACCTCAGGGACTGAAACTTAACTCTACATTACACACAGTTTTGCACTACATCCTCTCAGGGCATCCTATATATTATGCACATACCGCACCTTCATATGCACATACCGCACCTTCACTTGACAATTGTTTGTGTAGTCAAAGAATATTTATATAATTGTTATTATTAAGGTCTTATAGTTTTTATAGTGTTAGTCTTATAGTTTTATAGCCTATAGTTATATAGTTTTCTATATATATTTTGTACAGTACAGTTGTTTGCATTTTGTACAGTTGTTTGTATTTCACTTTTTATATTTTTTCTGTGTAGTACAGTTATTTTTATTTTTTGCATTGTTTTGTATCATGTGTCTTTACTTTGTTACATTTTTTACTTTTTATGTATATGGTGGCTACTGGTACAAAAATTTCCCTCAGGATCAATAAAGTATCTATCTATCTATCTATCTATCTATCTATCTATCTATCTATCTATCTATCTATCTATCGATCTATCTATCTATCTATCTATCTATCTATCTATCTATCTATCTATCTATCTATCTATCTATCTTGTAAAACACCCTGGAAGACGTTGTTTTCTTATTCACTAAAAAAAATTAAAAAATTGAAATTGTCCCCTTCTATTCTTGTATTGTATTCTTACAAATATGCTACTGTTTTTATATTCACATGACATTCTTGATGTATAATCATGGATTCTTCTACATTTTTCCCCACAATTAAATGCTGAAACACTAAAAGTTATGATATCCAGTAACCAATAACTCATAATCAGAAACATAGCAAGCTTCTAAGCAAAATTATTTGAGTTCTTTATAAATTATTGCAGCCCAGTCTTTAAACCTGCAAGCCCCACTTCATGCTACTTTATGCCACACAGATTTTTTTTTTTTTTTTTTTTTTTTTTAATTATTATGATTATTTTAGGTGGTGGTATCACTTCAAAGTGGAGTCATACACCTCCGAAAAGCCCAGCACACAGAGTAAGAGCTTCTCCGGTTTGTCCTACATGCTGATATTTACATGCATGCTGGTGTCACACTGCATGCTGGAGTAATGCACGCTGTGAAATCATTGGTCATGCTCGGAAAGGTCAACGGCAAACAGGGTCAAAGCTCAACCAATTTAAACTTTGAACGGTGCGTTAGAACGCCTGGATTGAACGCGACACTGAGGACGGATTTGAGGTGTTACTCTCTCTATAGGAAAACAAATTTGATGCCAAATAAGTTGGTGATTTTGATGCTAATCATGTAAAAGCACTGTAAAAGACTAGCCTGCTTTTTTCACCTATGTTTTAAACAGAGGTTAAAACTGTATCACTGTTTTTAACAAAAAAGAATTATGCTTAAAAAAAATTCAGAAAACACAATTCAATTAAATTGTTAAATTATTTTTAAAAATTAATTACTCGATTTAATAAATAAATAAATAAAAATAATTAAAAGTAAGTACACTTAAAAAATCCTGTAAAATACACATTTGGGCAAAATACAAATGAATAATAATAATAATAATAATTTTAAAAAATTAAATTTTTTAATTTTTATTAAAAAATAAAATATTATCAGTGACACTGCCAACTTGAATAAAATTTTTGTTACTTATCTACCTATCATAAATGAAATAATGAAGATTGTCGAAACAACTGATTCTTAAACAGCTTGGTTTTCCAAAAAGATAATCTATTGAGCTTTTGCCAGCATGATGTATTCCTTGTTCAGTGGGATCTTGTAGTGAATCTGATAATGACTTTCTATGGTTTGATGAGTAATGTTGCCTTTGAAACCTCACATAGGTTTCCCATTTGAGCAGGTCAAAGGAAGAGGCCTATTATTCTTGTAGAAAGGTCCAATATCACGGTCTGCTCAATTACATGCAGCATAGCGTCAACATTAACAATGTGTCTTACTGAAGACCCCACCTAAAAAAACCCTCTGGACTTTTCTAGAGTGAAACCCACTGTGTTGGGGCATTATAGGATAAGCGAGGTACCACATACGGTGATTTAGCATTAACATTTTAATTCGTTTTTTACTACACAGCCATTAAGAAAGACTACAATAAGGAGATCGTCAGCAGCGGCTATAAATTTCCTCATGCGTTTGAAGGGAAGTCAGATGAACGAAGGGGCAGCTGAGTGACCGCGGTCAAAATGCCCACGCACAAATCCATATATGCATACCAACAATAGTACGGTCAGTAAATACAGGCCATAGGTTTTGCTAAAATCCCTGACACCATCATCTACAGATTTATTTGCTTGTTTTTCTCCATGTAGCCTATTGACAATTCACATTTTGTCCGTTTATTTGGAAATGTGAAGGCAGGAAAGAATGCTTTTCCACCTAAATCAATGCGATGCGTAACATGCTGCTTGTAGGCTGCAGACTTTATAGTCCACTTGGTGTAGAACTACAAGATCATTGAGGAGATGAATAGGGCTATGGTAATTTCAGATTTAGCAGAACAGTTGGTATTGAACAGGGGTCCCAACTCTGGTCCTGGAGGGCCCATTTCCAGGACAGCTTGTTGATTTCCTTGCTCAGACACGCCTTAAAAAAACTGATTAACGAGAACTGAAAATTAAACGAAAGTAAGGCATGAAATAAGTCATATCATTGATAAACTAAAGATTAAATAAATGGCAGGAGCTTAGAATAGTCTAATAAATAAAAGAAAAAAGATAAATTAGTAAAACAATCAAATTATAAGTGGGTTTGGTGTGGGTTTCCTCCCTTTCAGTGATCTGAACGCCCCCTTGTGGAGATTATTCAGACTGAGCGCAGATTGTTAATGTCAAGTTTATCAGGCAAATTGCAAAGCTGATGACTGATGATTTGAGTATATACATGTAATAATAATAATAATAATAATCATAATAATTGTTATTATTATTATTAACTTTATTTGCAGCTCAAAGGGGTAAACAGTAAATGGACCGCTGAGTTTAAGAAAAGTAAAGTAAGCACTGAAGTAAGACAAAAAATTCAAAAAATTAAAGCAGGAAAAAGTCAAAGTAAAGGAAAATAAGTCATAAAATAAACATAAAATAAGTCAGAAAATTGATAAAAATGGAAGTTAAATATATGGGAGGAACTTAAAATAGTGAAATAAATAAAAGAAATTGATAAATTAATAAAATAAATTAAAAATAATAATTGAAATCGATTCACCACTGTTCGCTCAGGTTTACAGTTCCACTACTTACACACAGCACCTCCCAGAAAAGGCTGAAGTACACAAACTTGCCACAGGTTGAACACCACCAAAGTCCTGAACTCAGCTAATCAAGCGTCTGCTCTTTCTTGTTTCTGGTCTCTCTCTTCCCCCCCCCCCTCTCTCTTTCTCTCTCTCCCTACTCCCCCCTCTCTCTTTCTCTCTCTCCCCACTCTCTCTCTCTCTCTCTCTTTCTCTCTCTCTCCCAGGAACAACATCAGGTTTGAAGTTTTGCTGGAAGTCTTTGCGTCACTTCGCAGAGAATAAGCACACTCCACACACACACACACACACACACACACACACACACACACACACACAGAGGAAGAGAGAGAAAGGGGGAGAGAATGAGAGAGATAGAGGGAGGGAGAGAGAATAAGCTGAGAATTTGACTCTTTCGCCCACACCGGAGTACATGACCCTGCATCACTTGGGGGGGGGGGTTAGAGAAGGAGGGGGTGTTCGTGCACCCCCCCCCCCCCCCCACCCCCATTTTCGAATCAAAGAAACGAGAGTCAGATATTTATAGCTTGGAGAAGCCGCGGGGTAGAGCCTCTCTTTCTCACTTTCTCTCCACCCCTGCCTCTTCTCTTCCTCCCTTGTTTTCGACCCCTCTCGCCCCTCTCTCGCTCCCTCTCTCTCTCTCTCTCTTTTTTTTTCCGGTCATGTCTTCTCAGGCTGGGCTTGTATCAAGGGAACTCGTTTGATTGTCTAGTGGTCAGCCAGTGTCTGGTCAGCTGAAATCCTTTAAAGCCACTCGCTCATATTACTGTCCCCTCTCTCTTCCTGAATTGCTTTCACTCACGCACACGCAGACACACACACACACACACACACACACACACACACACACACACACACACACACACACACTGCACTGCCCTTTTCCAGACTTTGTAAATACACCAAGTCACATCCAAGGTCAACACGAGTGATTACTGAACTGCAGAGAAAGGAAGCCACCAGTTGGACCTATGGCAGTTTTTTGCTGGTCTGACAGTCTGCACTGAATTAGAAGCACTAGCGAATCAATATGAGAAAATATTTGGACAGACGGTCATATACATCATCCAACATTTCACCTGTACTACAAAATCCCCCTGCACGAGTACTAGAGGAGTAAGACATACTATATGCTAGCATAGCAAGATATAGCAGTGACCTTTCTAGCTAGCTGCATTATCAAGCAAGCTAGTCAATCAGCTCGTTGTGCAAAAATGGGATGAATCCTTCATGAACAACTGACATCCGGTTCATTTTGATACGTGAGGCAACACAAATGTTTGCCTACCCTTCAGAACTACCAATCAACAACCCACTCCAGCATGTCTGTGCCATATGTCACACTCCCTGTGCCTTCCAGCTAGCAGCGCCTCCCCCGGGACAGAATGAGTCACATCATTAAAGATCCCCTCAAACCTGAGGAATCCAGAGTGGTGCAGCTGTCTAAGCATTGGCCCCCCTGTGTTTTAAAGGTCACTGGTTCAATCCTCATGGCCAGGAGTGCAAGAGAGCACAATCGGCCTTGCTGTATGGTTAGCGTGACTCGGAGGAAGCATTCGTTAGCCTTCACCCTTGCACATTTGGCATTATCATGTGATTGGGTTAGTCCTAAGGAGCGGGTGGAGACAATGAAACTGGGGGGAAAAAAATTGTCTTGAAAAGTTCTTGATACACTGACGTTACGTAAATTACGACTAAACAACACTTTATTTCAACTGGATTCCAGAAGGGATGGACCTCGTAACACTCATACGCAGCCAAATGATGAGGCGGTGGTGGTGCATTCACATCTATAAATGTACCTTTAGTCTTCCTTACGACCTTGCAACAAATGCTAATACATTACATGCTATTGCATCAGGCCTAACTTCACTCCTTTCACTGTTACTGTTGAACTTTGGTAGCCATCTAGAACAACTGCACCGCGTTCAATGCTAAGCAAAGACACTGGTTCGTTCTGCCTTCTTTCGAGCCCCTTACCCTCATTCCAGTCCATTCGTTTCTTCACGTCAAGGGATTCCACCTACATCTCCCTTGCTCCCTTGCTAACTGTCCATTAACTCCTAAAAAGTCTTATTTCTGGCTACCAGTACGATAGAACCATTACATTGAATCATAAATATCAAATTAAACAGGCTCAGTGAGTTCGCCGTCAATTAAAACGTGTCCTCTCTCAATACCGCCCGCAGTTTAACTAGTGGGAAAAGAAGGGCGCACCGCCGCCAGCATGTCCGCTCATCCAGAACATAATTAATGCATCATCGTATAGGTCAAGTCTCAGTGTTCAGTCAGAATGCCGATTTTATGCAATTATCTGTAGCCAATGTTGTACTGAAGTCGCGGTGCCTCCTCACAATCGGCGCTGATGTTATCATGCATCCCTGCAATTAAGGCAATGAAGGTTTAATGGATTCACATCCAGGAATAAAATGCAGCGGGTGCTCATGCTGGTGAGCTAATGGGTCGTCAGAACTTGAAGGGTCTCGTTTGAGGTCGTAACCGGTGCGTTGCGCAATTTGGCCGATTGAACGTGCAACAGAAATGGATTTAGATTGAAATGAATACATTTTGCAAACTATTATGTCACATGGACAGAAAAATGACACAGGGAACAGGGCTAAACAGTACCCACAATGCATCTCTGTTATCTGTTGAGCTATCACATTATTTAAAAAAAAAAATCAAATTCTATTATAAATATAATATTTCTATATGCATTAAACATGTATAAAGAATTCCCATGTGGGACTTGCCCATGTGATCAGAGGGTTGCAGGTTTAAGTCCTGGGCCGAGTACCAATGAGGTGCCCCTGAGCAAGGTACCGTCCTGTTACACTGCTCCCCGGGTTCTGTTGATAGCTGCTGTAGTTAAATGCAGAGGTCACATTTCATTGTTGTGCTTTTTGTGTGACGGGGAGTGTTCACAATGGCAAAGTCATTTAAACAAAACATCACTAAGATGAGGGTGGTCAGAGGTGCAGCGTTAGGAATTTACTCCATCAAACCAAGGGTCACTAACTAACTACACTAGGTCTAAGAGTCTAGTACACATCACTAAATATTTAGTTCAGGTCTGTTTTTAGCATAATGTTTATGAGTTGCGCACTTGAATAAGATGATTTCATGACAGACACGTTCAATCGAGCACTGTGTTGTAGACAGATATACCCCTGAAATGGCTGGATGTAGGCAAAGACCTTAGCCACAGTACAATGTATCATCATAGAGAATCTGAGCTTTTTGTGCACAACCATGATTTCTATCAACAGAAAAGAAGCATGCTGCCCTTATTGTTGGATGAACTTGACTTTTTTGGACAACTGTGCAAGATCTGTGCAATTAAGTCATATTAATTAGATTAAGTCAGATTATATTAATACATACTGCAATTCCAGTACTGGGGAGTAGAAAACGACACGTAGTTGAACTATTAGTTAACTATATCTTGCAGTAGCTTATCTGTACCTTGTGGTGCCTTTGCAATGTCTCACAAAATTGTCCCAGAGATTTCTGAAATGTCAGTGTTCAAAATTTAGAAATGCCTTTGTGTTTTCTCTTCTTCTTTTTATAATTATTCTTTAAAACTTAGTTTTAGTTTTATGAATTATTTTTAAATGTGTATTATTGTTATTAATTATTTAATATATTTCTTTATAATTAATAATAATCCACAATTGTTTTTTTCTTTATTTTTATTCTAGTTGTTTTGAATTTTCTCCATTTAATTCTGCTGTTTATGTTTAATTTGATTTCCAAGTAAAATTTTTAGTCCCAATTTATATTTATGAAATACATGAAGATCAGTGAAAACAGCTGAAAACTTTAAACTTTTGATCAATTACTGATTGATTGATTGATTGATTGACTGACTGACTGACTGATTGATTAATTGGTTGATTGATTGATTGGTTGATTGATTGATTGATTGATTGATTGATTGATTGATTGATTGATTGATTGATTGATTGATTGATTGATTGATTGAT
>JBBPDA010000081.1:31744728-31758779 GCA_037974385.1 Arnoldichthys spilopterus
CTCTCTCTCTCTCTCTCTCTCTCTCTCTCTCTCTCTCTCTCGCCCTCTCTCTCTCTCTCTCTCTCTCTCTCTCTCTCCCTTGTGTGTGTGTGTGTGCTGTTCTAACCAAGATGGTCCCTGCAGTTCAAATGGATGAGCGAGCGAAGTCAAGGACGTCGAGATTTGATGCCTCCCCACTCAATCCCCCCCCCACCCCCCCCCGCACCCCCGAAGACGCGAGTTCTCAGCGCAGCAACAGCTGGGGTTACCGTGACAACACCCCCATTAATGTTGTGCTATCGCTGCGGTAGCCGTGGCAACGCCGTAGTGACACCATGGCAACGGAGCCGTTTGACAGAGATAAGAGGGGTGGTTTGCGCCGCAGACGCAGAGCATTCCAATTCAGCGCCTTCTTCTTGGGCCTCGCTCTCGCGCCCGCGTCCCCCCCCTCCATCCTCTCGCATTCCTCCGCTATCTGCGCCGTCTATGCCGATTGTGTCTCAGGCTCGATATCTGATCTCACCTAATAACCTCCTCCGAGAGTCGATCGGCACCAGAGACAACGTCGCGAAAGGCGACGACTCTTCCGCTCAACGGCTGAACCTTCTCCATATTCACGACCTGCTCCTCAGTCACACGGAGGCTCGCGTGCGTCTGCCTTCCCCTCGTCTCAGTCGAGCTCCCTCCGCAGTCAGGCAGTAATTGGTTTCCGATACAAAGCCGCTTCTTTTGTTTATCCTGCGCCGCCACTTATTCGATTCGGGCGCGGATGAAGGGGAAGATTTTTCACTCCTGAAAGGGAGCGAGAACGAACCGTCTACCCCCCACCCCCCCTCTTCTGGAAAACCCTTCGCTGTATTTGTGTGCCCTTCTTCTCCGCTTTTTCATCCCGTTCTCCCGGCTGCCTTGTTCTCTAATTCCCCCCCCATCACCCCCCCCTTCCACTTCTGATGTTTGTTGTGCTTGTTCCTCTAAACTCTTGTTCGAATCTCTTGTCTCCCCGTGTCTCTCCAGCTCCCTGCTGCAACGCTAATGTACGCCTGTTGTTCGTGCTTTCTCGTAGCTGTAGCTTCTCGTGCGGAGATGTAGGCCGGTCGGGTTGGAGGATGGAAACGGACGATTTGGCTGGCGTGTCTCGCTACGTCGTTCACTGGAGCAAAGTGCTAACTTCGCCGACGCCATCTGTCGCGCGGCGAGCTCAGTTGGGATTTCGATGCCCTTCAAGAGGAGTGTAAGGGCCGAATTGTGCTTGTGCGTCTGCAGAGCACTCGCACAGGGCCACCGATCTGTCTGCAAACATACAAGCGCCTGGTTCTAACGTTCGCAGGAAGCAGCGCCGCGTTCACCAGAAAAATGCACACGAGGCCTTGCTGTTTCCAAAAGGCCATAAAAATGATCCGCTGATATTAGCATTGTTTCAGAGGTGTGCAGTGAGACTTTTTACAGTGTGTAGTTCACCTTCCGAAGACTTGTTGCTTTTTGAACATGTAGTTGAGACTTTGGAGAGGTGTAGTTGAGACTTTGAAGACCTCTTTTTTAAACTGAAGAACTATTTTGAGACTTTGACGAGAAGCTTTGGAAGAGCTGTACCAGACTTTTAGACTGTTTGAAACTTTAAAGAAGTATAGTTGAGACTTTCAACAAGTGTAGTTAAAACTTTGTAGAGCTGTATTTGAGACTTTAAAGAGGTATAGTTGAGACTTTGAACAGGTGTAGTTGAGACTTTATAGAGCTGTATTTGAGACTAAATAGAGCTGTATTTGAGACTCTGAAGAAGTATAGTTGAGATTTTGAACAGGTGTAGTTGAGACTTCGACATGTGTAGTTGAGACTTTGAACAGGTGTAGTTAAGACTTTGAACAGGTGTAGTTGAGACTTCGACATGTGTAGTTGAGACTTTGAACAGGTGTAGTTAAGACTTTGAACAGGTATAGTTGAGACTTTGAACAGGTGTAGTTGAGACTTCGACATGTGTAGTTGAGACTTTGAACAGGTGTAGTTGAGACTTCGACATGTATAGTTGAGACTTTGAACAGGTATAGTTGAGACTTTGAACAGGTGTAGTTGAGACTTTGAACAGGTGTAGATGAGACTTTGAACAGGTATAGTTGAGACTTTGAACAGGTGTAGATGAGACTTTATAGACCAGTATTTGAGACTTTGAAGAGGTATAGTTGAGACTTCGACATGTGTAGTTGAGACTTTGAACAGGTGTAGTTAAGACTTTGAACAGGTGTAGTTGAGACTTTATAGAGCTGTATTTGAGACTTTGAAGAGGTATAGTTGAGACTTTGAACAGGTGTAGTTGAGACTTTAAAAAGGCATACTTGAGACTCTTAAGAGCAATAGTTGAGACTTTGAAAAGCTGCAGTTGAGACTTTGAAGAGCAGTAGTTAAAACTTTGAGATGTAGCCAAAATTTTGAAGCGGTGAACCTAAGATTATGGTGATGTGCAGTGAGATTTGACGAGGTGTAGTTGACACTTTGAATATGACATTCTGATTATGCACAGAGACACTAATGTTACGCAGTTCTGTACAAAAATACAATATATATCAGCCTATAACACAGCACGGAGCGCTAATTGCCAAATGTGATCCGACAGCTGCACTGAAAGCCAGCACAGGGTGAAAGCATGGCCAAATTTTGGAAGACGACGAGGGGTGGGGGTGCTGTGGGGGTGTCATGATGCCACGCATGAGGAGCCAGGCGATTGAGCATGCTAGCGGTCGGCCATTACTTTAATTCAGCTGCCTTTAAATGGCTGCTGCCTAAGTCCTCCTCTGGCCTAAAAACCCACATCAAATGCATCAAATGGACCGGGACTCAGTCGCTAATGTACTGTGTAATATTGGCGACTCGTCCGCGTCCTTGAAGGGAGTCGGTTCTGCGCTTGGCTGTTAGGCTAGTTAATGCCAAGCCAAGTCATTTGTCATTATTCTTATTTAAGTGCCTCGAGGAGTTCCTTCATCACTTTTAAGAAAGAACTTTCGCATCACACATATGGAAGTCTGCGAGGGAGCCGGTGACTGCGGAAACATTTGATTAGACCACAGCGTGGCTGTGTGACTAACCGCAGGAGGAGAAAGCGCAATCCTTTAAAGTGGTAGCCCAACAAAAAGCTAAATCATTTATGTGGCTAATTTGTGTAATCTTTTGTGTGTTTGTGTAGAGAGGTTCCAGCTGATATGCAAGAGGGCCTCTCTCGCTCCCTTTCCTCCCCTCTTCTGTGCTGCATGCTGGTTAGAGATCATCTCAGCCCAATTGTGACTGTGAGAGGAGACCGGGAGAGTGCTATTTATACCCCAGTGAGTCATACACATTCATGCCCTGATACATACACATATTCATATATTCAATCGATATATTCACAGCAAATTTCCAAGTATAAAAGGCGCTGGTTTAACAACGGAAGGCTGGCAGATTGTGAGCACAGCATAGGTCAAATGCGCGAATACCTTCACCGTTTAATTGACGCGCCAATGAGATTGAAAGGCATTTCAGCAGTGGCCATGCGCAGGACACAACGCAGCGAACCAAGCGCCAATTAGAATGCATTGTTTTATTGTGCAATCTGACATTTGTTCTTAAAATGCAGCTGTCGCATTGGGTCTCTCAGAGATTATAGTTCATGCTCTAATGGGTTTTCTCTCCAGTAAACCCAGGGCTGCTCCGGTCCAACGCTGCCATGCAGTGTTTGGTTCCAAACCGGCTTGAGCAATCTTTCTTTAGAAGTCCCTAAACACTGGGCCTCATTCACCAGTATCTTACATTTTTCTTACATTTGTTCTTTGCCAAAGGTCCTAAGAAAAGTCTAGGTCAGTTATTTTTGCACAAACATGCCAGGAGTGGGCGTAGATTCGGAACACACTGGTGAACGCCAGGATCTTTATGAGACATTTCTTCCTACGAACGGTTTGTGATTGAGGCCCATTGTTCATTAGCTCATTCACTTTGAAAGGTATAAAACCATTGTGGACACACCCCATCACACAAAGTGCACCACAAACGAAAAGTGACGTCTCCATTTAACCCATCCACACGTGGAGCACTGTAGCAGGACGGTACCTTGCTCAAGAGTACCTCAGTGATACCTGGGCTGGGACTTGAACCTGGGACCCTCTGATTACAAGGGTAGCTCCCACTGCCCAAGCTTTCACAAGCTGTTAGCTGTCTAGGCCAAAAAAGGTTCTAACATACATAGGGAAGCTAGCAGGAATAAGCATTATCAGATAAGCAGGTTTTCCTTTTTTTTACAGAGTTTTGGCATTTCAGGCCTGATCTGAAGGCCTGTCTCCAATAGCGATGGTTCAAACACTGATCGGTGATCACTGACATTGGTTGAAGTTTGCTTAGCAACTTAACCGAACAACAATTTAGCCAAATTTGGATCTTTGGTCGAGTATTATAACACATATAACACAGACATGCACTCAAACACTCATATGGACACACCCACATACAAGCACTACCTCTACCACTACTTCTTTCTTTAAAACTAATCTTTAGCATTTTCAGCACAACGAGTACAAGTCTATAGACTTGCTTGTGCTTCGAAGTGCTGTATGTGTTGCTGTGTTGTCTGTTCTAGTTTGTCGCCACACAATATGAAGGTCATGCCCCATGATGCATTGCAGTGTTACTGTCATGTATCACTTATTGAACACTGACACTTCTAAGACTGTAAAATGCATTTTGACAATTCGAACACTGTACAACAACAACTGTGATACTGTGATAATTTCACTGTTTTGACAACTACTAAACACATGCTGCTCTCTCCAATTGGAACTGTCCTCTATATCGCTGATGTGCATGGAAAGAGGTCACCAGAACTTTGTTGTACGAAAGTAAGGTGGCAAATAAAGCTTAGCATGTGTGTTGGGCATGGAGGGTGTAATGTATACGCCCCTTGTGCTTTCCATGTGTCTGTGTTTTTTTGTTGTGTTCGTGTTCGTCTAGCGACAGCTGTTTCACGTTCCCAGTCCCAGGTGGAGGTCATCTGTGTTCAGTATTTAAACCCTATGTTTTGTGCAGTCTGTGTCGGTCAACTGTTGTTTCACCATTGTTCTTGCCCTGCTGTGCTATAGTCTTGTTTCGGGTTCATGTCCTGTTGGTTTCACCTGTTTCAGTTTTTGTTTTTTCATTTGAATAAATCTTTATTTAACATTTAAGCTCGCGCTTACTTCCTACATCACTGCAGTACGTTACAAAGGGTGTATATATATATATATATAAAATAAATTTTAAAAACTTTTGTAATTAAAAATTAAAAATATTTTAATACAAAAAAAATTACAACCCACAATTACAGCATTAAAGTGAAAGTGACTATTTGTCATTATGAACACACTCAAGCACCACAAAATGCAACCTCTGCATTTAACCCATCACACGTGCAGCAGCGGGCAGCTACCAACAGCGCCCGGGGAGCAGTGCAGTGGGACGGTACCTTGCTCAAGGGTACCTCAGTAGTGCCCAGGCTGGGACTTGAACCTGAGACCTTCAGGTCTCAAAGGCAGCGTCCTAACCACTAGGCCACCACTGCACATTATGGAATGTTCTGGAAGCATATGAGTAACAAACGGGCCCTCAGAACATTAACCAAACCCAATGAAAGACTCACAAAAAATGAAGGACTAGGGAGAATTCTGAGAACAATGGAAACTTTCTGTGACAAAATGACAATCAATTTAAGTAAAAAGTCCAAAAAATGCAAAAACTCAGTTAAATTTTTTACAGGGCTCCACTGGAGACATCCCTTCTTAATAAAAGCAACACCACTTAGCAATGAATGGGAACAGGATAATTAAATTGTGGTCACTACTTGGTAACATGTGGGAATGAGATGGTAAACTGGTCCTGAAATTGTGGCTGCAGCATTATCATCTCGTTCCTACACTTCAGTAAATCGTAGGATTGCAAAAGCACTTCTTTCCCACACCTTAGTAATGATGTCCATGCACAACGTTTCATTGAGTACACACCCACAGTTTGGGGGGCTCTGGAGGTCTCTTTGCATCTGTAACAGAGATTTTGAACTGTGTGATAGCGCTGTGCTAAAGACTCTTTATTCTAACAGAAGCAATGAGGGAGGCCGGGAGAGCAAATTCTTCAGACGTCAGGACTGCAACATTTGACCCAAGGGGTTATGTCCCAAACCGAGGCACTCACAGCTGAATGAACGGGTTGCTACTGTTGTTGTCGTCCACATTTTTTAAACCACTCATGTTGGTGCAGACAGGTTTTTTCATTTTTCACAAGCAACCGAAAAAGGTGATTTTACACATGTGCGCTGCTCGTAAAAAGCGGCTACTGAAATAAAGCTTGACAGCATTACTTCTGACTGCCAGTCTCCATTTTTTAGCGATGAACTGATCCCTATTCATTCTCAATTGCTGAGAAACACACCTTGGCAAGGTTGCCTTCGTTTTGACGAACGAGGGAAAACAATCAAATATGTTTCATGTTCAGTGGAGATTAAGTGAATGCAGGTACATGGCTGAATGCTCTGGGAAGAATGTGCAGTACTTGACTATGCAGTCTGATCTTTTTTGACAAGCCAATGACTAGTACACATACTGGAGCAGAATGGAAAAAGTAGTGACGGCTGAATACGGAAAACACTGGCCTGAATGTACTCAGTCGTGGATTCAGAATGGATGCAGAATACATTCAGTTGACATTTCGATAAGGCACATGCTGCTGTAATCTCGGTTCGCGCCGTTCCTCGCCGTCCCTGGTTGGCAACAATTCTTCTATTAATATGTTACATGATAAGTTCTGAAATGAAATTCTTATCTTTAGTTCTCTCATTTCCAGGCAACAGCATTTTTTGGGGGTAAATGCAGCAATGGAGCCTCTTAAAAGCAACATACTCATGTCATTCGTGGGCTGTGAATTGTCACAAGCTTTCTGAACTGCAGTGACTATAGTTTTTATTTGGATTTTACAGTCGTAGAGGCATCATTTTCCACTTTAACTGTGTTTTTTTCCCCATTTAAAAAAAACAAAACAAACAAATATGGTGTTCCACTTTTGCTGAACTCACCACACCACAAAAATCACCACATTTCAATAACAAAATGTCGCAGATGTGACTATAAAATGGGTAGTGACGCAATTTCAATGTGTGTACCATTAAGTCACGAAGTCCAATGCAACAGTTATGCTAAGGTTATGACTCAAGAACACGTCCACTATTGATAAGACTGTCCAGTTCGATCATCCCAATATTGAGTTAAGCAACTGGGGAGAACTCTAGCAGAACCTGTAGTGTTTGTAAAGAAGCTCTTTAAGATTTCTTTAAGGCTTCAAGGTTTTCTTTATTGTCATTGGTAAGAATTATACAAATATTCTCCTACAAATGTACAAAACACTGCTTTTTCAATGTAACTGGACTAAATACAAGGATTTCATGCATAGTCCCATACCATACATACTTGTGGCATTGCCTTACATCACAACCCTGCTGCTTTCACAATCATATATCTTTACCCTGATATGAATTACACTACATAACAGTTATATTTTATTTTGGCTCCTGGCCACAAAGTGTGTTTTCACAATCCCTTATGCCAAAAATACATAGAAAATTGCCATTGTGACAGTGACATTTTGAAATTGATCTTATTTCAACAATATTCTCCATTCACTTTAAATGCTAAGTAGACTTCAAGAATAATCTGGAACTGTCCAGAAATTTCTAGAACCTTATGGAGTCAGAAAAGATTTTAAAATTGCCTGTTTTGCTATAAATATAAAAAAAAATTTGTGATGAATAGAGCTGTTTTTACATATGATTTAGACATAAGCAGTTGTAAAATAACACTCAGAACCCAGAAACAAAAATTGTGTTACATTGTGTAATTTAATATTGAGTAACGCGTAACGCAATATTTATATTTCCATGGCAAATATAGTAGTACATCCCATACTTCATGTACACTAAACTTCATATAACCAGTTCAGCTGGGTTACAGTGTGGCAGACTTCAGAACGCTATAGGAAAATCACTGTCATTATCAGTATGTGCCCAGAATGGCAACAGAGGTCTGATAAATGAGAGAAAAAGCGCAAAATTTACTACATAGGAAATGACTCATGGGAAAACAAACCGAAACCTGACTCAAGCCCAATTCTAAATGTAAAAAGTTGGCTCTGACAAGGCCTGACATTGGCTCCGACGAGGCCTGACATTTTTTTGGCCTGGTTTTCTTACTCTCACACATGCTCTCTCTCTCTCTCTCTCGCTTGCTCTTTCTATTTTCTCTCTCTTCGTCGTAACGTTAGTTATGTTTGGAACAGCTCCGGAGTTTGAGCAATGGGTGAACGTGCGCCTGAATGAGAACACGGATGATGAGAGGAATGTACTGGGTTAGTGGAAAGGTCACAGCAGATCTTTTCCCCTCGCTTGTTAAGCTCCCCTGAAGTGCGTTAACTTGCGGAACTTAAGCACAGCGGGTCTAATGGTGGATGGGCGGACGGACGCTGCTCTGATGCCAGCAGTTCCTCAAAAACACACTCATAATAAACAGCGATTATTATAAAAATCTGTCACCGAGTGCATTGCAGACGTATAAAGCAGCAGGACATTTTCAGCCACTTAACTCAAGTGCTTAGGCAATGCACTGTAACAGCTGAGTCTATGGCAATCCATCTCTTTATGTGCATGCAGGCAGGTTCAGGTTCAGGGTTACAGTTTAGCAGTACCGATCTGGCTTCTCCGAGCCGTGGATCAGGTTGGTTTTGGGCTGCAATTCCACAGTCATGCAGACGTCTTTGTTTTTGGCACACTCTGAACTGTCATGCTTTTGAACTACTTATCCTAAATGCTCTACTTGTGTACTTTAAGTTGCATTTGGGTGGGTGAAGTAGCCTGTTTTTGTCCTCGGCTTTGAACACACTCCACTAAGGCCAGAAACGTGGTTAGTACAGGTACCAACAGGACCTAACGGTATTGGAGGGCGCTCTCCTCTTTATTCTTCCGTGTGAGGATAAACAGTGGTAATGGTAGCCTAGTAGTGGGCTCTAGACAGCACGTGGAGCAGCAGGCAGCTAGCAAAGGCGCTTAGGGAGCAGTGTAATGGGACGGTACCTTGCTCAAGGGTACTTCATTGGTACCTAGGCTGGGACTTGTGATTGGACTGTCGCAAGTTCAAGTCCAAGTCCAAGTCCCACTGAGGTACCCTTGAGCAAGGTACCGTCCCGCTAGCTGATGCTAGCTGCCTACTGCACCACGTGTGGTTGGGTTAAATGCAGAGGTCACATTTTATTGAGGTCACTTTCATGTCACTGTAAAATCGCCAACGGCTATTATATGCACATTAAGCCCAGTAAGAACGTCATGATGACTGAAGTTTGCAAAGGTTTACACATTATTCCACATAAAGTGTACGCAGAGTTACTGGAGAACAGCCTGGAAAATGATGTTGTGTCATGTTAGCCAATATGTTAGGATAACTAGCAAGTAAGCTAGCTATTTAGCAACGTGAGACACTATGGAATTTGCATAAAATGTCCAAAAAACCTGTTCTGTTTTCAGATTCGACTGGATGGTAGGAATGGTCCACCCTCTCTCCCCATCACTCAGTGTGATACTAGCCATTGTGGGCGTCTGTTAGCTGATGTAACAGAATTGGCAGCTAGCATTCTCAGCCATGCATGTTGGTCTTCCAAGTGAAGTCTTGCTTTTTAGAGGCAGCACAGGCTTCATCCTCCCAGGGCCAGTGTAAGCACAATGCAAAGTGTTTTTGCTAGATTAATACCGATGCATAGCTCTATTTCACACGTTTTTTAAGAAATAATAAATGTAAAAAAACATTTCCTGCTTGTAGGAATAGGGCTTTTTAAACGAGGCAGGGCAGGGCGCCTTGTCGTCGCGTTGCTATTTGAAGGCAGTGAAATGATGTTGTGCTTTTGACCGAAAACCACGACTCAAAGTGCGCTAATGGCTCAAAGACTTAGGTGCAGTTTGCCAATCTGGTCTGACAGTTAAACACACCATTATAATAGCAATAACCAGAGGTGGCCCAAAGGTGATGAGCCGTTCTGATGTTGCATTTTAATCCCAAAACACACATAATAAAGAGAGGTAGGACAAATTGTGGAGTGCCTTGTGCTGGGACGAAGTCTGTTTTGGACATACCCGTAAAGGTTAGTCGCACCTTTGACCTTTGAAGCCCCATTGCTGGTAACACACTGTGTGATTGGAAGAATCCTGGCCAGTGGGTGGAACTGGACATGACTAAATTGGGAAGAAATCTTATACTGAGAAATTCAGAACCATCTCTATAAGTTCATCCCTCCATGTAAAGGGCCTCTGGTGTATCCAAAACCCCAAAAGCTGCAAAGTTAAAGAGTAGAACATGCAGAGACGTGAGATGAAGAACCATCACCTCCAGCGGTCAGACGTCAGGAAGCCCTGGCAGAAGCCGCACGTGGCGCAGGCTGGGAGATGAACCTGAACCTCCGCAGCCGGGGTTTCGCCAAGCTTTCCCTGGGTGTGCCCTTGGGAACTGGTGCAATTCCGCTAATGGAGTCCAAATGAAATGTATCTCTGCTTGTAATTAATCCTGCCTTCAACGGCGTCAGCAAGACACGGGCCCGGAGGTAAACAGCAAATAGCCTCCAATTAAGCCGAAGCGCTCGTGTCCTGCTAAACGCTCATCTCAGCCATCTTAACGGTTTTGTTCAGTATTCCTCCGAGGCCTTGTTTTGAGCCTCGTCTCGCTGAAGAGATAGCGGATTTTCACCACCGCGAAACAGAATGGTGGCAAAATGGCACCTCTCTCGCTCTCGCTCTCTCTCTCTCTCTCTCTCTCACACACACACACACACACACATACAATGGTGAATCGTGTTCCTCTGAAATGGAACACAGCCCTCTCTCTTCTCCTTGATCCTTTTGTGAGTGTGTGGATGTGTGTGTGAGTAAGTGTGTGTGTACTGTGTGCATCCCACACTTGGACTACAACTTGCATAAGAGGGCCTCACCTCTGGAGCTCCCGCACGCACACGCACACGAGCTCGCGCACACACACACACACACACACACACACACACACACACACACACACACACACACACACAAACACAAAATCCACTTCTTCTCTTTATCTCATGGACGCCCGAAATAATCAAATCAAAAGCTGTTCAGGACCCTCGCGCTCACTTTTAACCCCTCCCACCCTCCTTAAAATACTGGTGCTATGATGGGGGGCATAGAAGACCCTCTAGTGACCACCTAAAGAACCTATAGAATGCGAATATTCCCTTAAACGCCCCACATTTTTCACTCCTTCACCTCCAATTCTCTGGGCAGTGGTGGCCCAGTGGTTAGACAGTGGAGGGCAATGGATCAGAAGGTTGCAGGTTCAAGTCTCAGCCCAGGTACCACTGCGCTCCAGGGTCCCTGAGCACTGCCAATAGCTGCCTGCTGCTCCACGTGTAGGATGGGTTAAATGCAGAGGTCACATTTGGTTGTGGTGCACATTTTGTGATGGGGTGGGGTGTGTTCACAATGACAAATAGTCACTTCACTTATAATATTCATGAAGGTTTATGTTCTGAACACAGCCAAAGCTCTCGACGGGCATTGGAGGCCTAGTGATTAGGACACTGCCTTTGGGACCTGAAGGTTGCAGGTTCGAGTCCCTGGGCACCGCTGAGGTTCCCCTGAGCAAGGTACCGTCCCACTACACTGCTCCCCGGGCGCTGTTGGTAGCTGCCCACTGCTCTGTGCACGTGTGATGGGTTAAATGCAGAGGTCACACTTCGTTGTGGTGCCTGAGTTTTCCAAGCTCTCTTTTCGAGATCTTGCCGATTGTTCTACACTGTATCGTATCCCAATACAGGCTAAAAGCAGCCCCGGATCAAAAAGATCGTTGGTTATCTCCAAACTGATAACGTAATACTAAAATTTCATTGTTCAACTTCCATTGTCCCAGCAGGTGCCTCGTCCTTCTTTTTCTCAGGAACTTGGTAAAGTTTGGCTCCCTCCTTCTAAATATCACCACATCACGTTCAATTGGCCTGACGATACCAAGCAGCAGGCCGGCAGTAAGTGACAGTAAGCGGCATTCCACAAAGGCCAGCCCCTACTCTGCCTCTGATTGGCTATCGTTACTGAGAGGAACTCAACGAGGGCTTCAAGAGTGCACCACTGGAACCGGGAGATCATCATCACTATCCTCTTTTAGACGACAGGTTGTTTTTCAGGCTGGCACAGTACAACAATCACAGCTGCCGTTCCAGACACAGATTGAGCCTAGCCTTGGATTTAAATACTGTAAACTGTCAGTGAGGATTTTTTTTTTACCGCCCAGGTGTGTGTGTGTGTGTGATTTAGTGCCAAAAGACCATCAGGGAAAATCCTTCTGTTTTTAATCATTTTCGAATTTATTACGAATGCGGTTCAGAAAAATGAGGTGGCTGGTTTCACGTGACTAGTGGGGAAGCATGTGGTCGCCTTCACCCTCCCAGTGCTGGTTATACTGTATGACCGGGGGAGTCCTAGCAAGTGGGTGGAATTGGTAATGACTAAATTCGAGAGAAAGTATTAAGACATGGCTCTTAACTGGGCAGTGGTGGCCTAGTGGTTAGGGCCTAGCCTGATAAATTCATTTTAGATTAAACAGGACTGTGAAATTACAAAAAAAACATTGTTTTTAGTGACAAACCCCCATCGTCCTTCACATTGACAGAGACCTTTCATCTGAAACGCATCCTCTTCTGCATAACGTTGCACTTAAAAGCTCTAGTGCTAACTCAAACGAAGGCACAGTCTCCACTGCAGTCCCCTCATGAGCAACTGTTAATGGGCAAATATCCTGCATTTAATATTTTTCCACCAGTTCCACTTATGACGGTTATGTGGCTTTACTCACTGTAAACCTTTTCTTTGTGCTCTCTGTACAGATAAACAGGGTATTTTTGTTACTGTGCCTTTAAGACATATGTAAACTAGCTCTTTTTTTCTGATTGGCCGCTGTGTGCCTTGCTTCTAAAGCAGTCATACTCCTCATTACTTCGCTGTGGACGGGCGAAGCTAAAGTGCTGTAGGCTCAATAGGCGAATGTATGAACATGTGGTTTTCGTGCCACTGAGGAAACAATGAATTCATCTCTTTATTTTTTTTAGAGACATTTGCATATTTGGACCATACGGACTGGGGGAGTAAACGGTGTGTTTTGAAACGTTAACAGCGTTTGCACATCGACATCTTTTGTTTAAACAAAGAAGTTCAAAAGATTTCCGTTGTTTCACTAATTCACTCTTAATGTGTTATCCACGATTCCTTTACTGGCTTTGCTTTAAAAGCTGTACTCCCTTTCTGCGAGACATCCAGTACAAAGTGACTTGTTCAGACATTTTTATTGACATAAACACACAAAATATGCTCAATTAAAATATCGTTAACACTTAAATAAAATAATACAAATAAAAACAATAATCTACACATTTTTCAAATATTAAAAATATCAGGAATAAAATAGACAAATCATGAAATATAAATAAATAAATAAATAAATAAATATAATAAAAAGAAAATGTTCTAAAATATACACTTGCTATGCCACTGACTCCATGCTTCACACCTGAACTTGACCGCTAACTATCTGAAAGCACCGGCTGCTCTTTACACTGAGCATTTCTACACAAATTGGCCAATAAAAAATGGTCAAATATTACTTAAAGTATATATTATCTTGACATTAATGTATATTCATTTCAATGGTGCAATACTCACTTAAAGCACAATACTGTTTCATACAGCGGTTTACACAGTATAGAGTTATAGTGTATAGTGTTGATCTGGTATATGTGACGTTATATGTTTACATAGTGTACAGTTATAGTATATAGTGTGAAGAATGTTAACACAGTATATTTTGATTCAGTTATTTTGTTTTTATTATTTAATAGTATTATTTTGATTCTCGCTGTAGCCATACAGCGAGAAGGTCCTTGGTTCGATCCCCGGATCGGCCACCAGTGCCTTTCTGTGTGGAGTGTGTGAGCTCTCCCCGTGTTGGCGTGTGTTTCCTCCGGGTTCTCCGGTTTCCTCCCAC
>JBBPDA010000081.1:31783067-31796676 GCA_037974385.1 Arnoldichthys spilopterus
ATCTATCTATCTATCTATCCATCCATCCATCCATCCATCCATCCATCCATCCATCCATCCATCCATCCATCCATCCAGCCATCTATGAATATATAATAATATCATTATTATATAATTAATAATAAACCCATTAAGAAAAATATCTATTTTTATTTGTTTAATAGATAAATATACCATGTAAAATAAATTAATTCATAAATTCATTGACTCATATTTTGCCCATACACCAATATATATTACATATATTCTAAATATACAAATAATTGCCACTTTTATATATTGTGGTATATATATATATACATTTGAAGAATATTTGATTTGAACATATTTAGCAATAAACGGTATTTTTGGACAATATATATATTTTAAAATATGCCAATATATCGATTTATTCACATTCCTATATTTTATATATGTTAGAAATATATGTGAATATATTGCTTTTTTAAATATATTGTTTATTTCAACGATATACTGCAATATATTTCATTTCTTTATTGGAATCTTAATTTATTTCTGCAACATTTGTATGAATTCCCCTTTAACAATTCAACGTGGTTTGAGCCCATGTTGTGTGGTGATTTATCCCTGCACTTTGCAAAAGGCTAGTTGGCATAGTCAACAGAACCTTCACTGTGGGCTCTTGCTGACCACTGTACCTTACCGACGCACAGGGCATGGTCATAAAACAAAGCATGTGTGTTTGGCAAATGGCTGTAAACCTCGGGCTGCACTGTATGCTTTGTGAGGAGAGCGGCTCAGACCTTATTTGATTCTGTAGCACGACTTGCAAGGGACTAAGACTATCCAGACACTAACCCTGCCTTAGCCTGCGTTGTGTCCTTTTTTAAGCCATTAATTCGGCCTAAACCACAACACAGGCTGTACTTCAGCTTGGTCGGGGAGGTAGACCTTTATTTCTTTATTTCTGAATGATGTAAAGAAAGCCAACTTCTACTTTTGGATCTCTTCTACTTCTGGATGCTTTAACGGCCTAATTACTGCTGCTGTTGTCTGCTTCTGTCATTAACCGCTGCAAAGACTTAGCAACCGCTAACCACTGGCAACAAAGTGCGAGTGTGAAAGGCAATTTAAAGTAATATCAGAGTTCAGCGTGTGTTATTGCTTGGGCCTCATTTATTTTTCATGGTGATGCTTTTCGATGAGAATACGCCGCCGTTCAGTAATCAGTGTTGAGTGGGTTTTTGCCTGTTTTTGTCAATTATGATGTGCCGTCTAGCTAATGGTTTCAGTAACGTATGTGTTGTGAGGTGACCAGATGGTTATGGCAATAAAGTGCATGGTTTTGTTTTCCCACTGACGCACAATATTAGCCTTGTATGTCTACATTAGTCCTTTCAGAGGTTGCTAGGGCTGGAAAACCACGATGTTGTTATAAACCACAAAAGCATATGGACCTAGTATAATATTGGGTCCCACTTTACATTAAGTGTTTGTAATAACTGTGTAATTACACTGTTATAAGGCATGCAGTAGCAATGTACCTACTGTTGATGTAGCTACTGTTACACATGTATTATACATGTGTAATTACATGTTATTACATAGGATACACTTGTGTACTTACATGTTATTACACAAATACACTTGTGTAATTACCTATAATTACATTAGGACAGATTTGTGTAATAACATGTTATTACATAGGATACACTTGTGTAATTATGTGTTATTACATAGGAAACACTTGTGTAATTACTCTATTACAAAGGATACACATGTGCAATTATGTGTTATTACATAGGATACGCTTGTGTAACTACATGTTATTACATTAGGACTCACTTGGGTAATTATCTGACAAAGCTTATATGAATGTAAATACACAAGTTGAACAGCAGTAATGCTCACTACATTAACAGTAATTACATTGTCATTGCATGTATTGTTAATGTGTAGTTACCTTGTTATTATGGACACTTATTACAAAGTGGGGCCTTTTATTGTGATTACATGGCTAATTTTCATTGAAAGTAAATGTAAATAAAATGCCTAAGAATATCTACGTTCACTGGATCCCATGAATCCTTTCATTCAACAAAACACAGCTCAGGAACCTGCAATAAAAACCTGATCACTGTCAGAACAAAACCTGAAATATGTTTATAGAAGAAAAATGTTATTTTCAATGTATGATAATGTAAAAAAAATGAGGTTTTGATGTAACAGCACTGCAGAATCAATTAGCAACCAAAACATTGCCCTCGGAGTCTAGACCTCTTGCTGGTCAACACCAATACTCAAGCTCACAAACTAGAATGCCTTACCTTCTCGGCCATAGTCATGGCGGAGCCGCCGTGGATGCCCAGTATAGGCATGGAGGTCTGAGACGACACAAAGTCCAGCATTTGTGCAATGGCCTCTTGGTCCGTCCCGTCACCGTACACCAGCCCATGCAGCCTCTGCCGGGACATGAGCTCACACAGGTGTGTCAACATGCTCCCCGGGTCCGTTTGGTTCACCTGCACGCCAAGCACGCTCACGTCCAGGGGCGCGCTGATCCCCCGGGCGGGGCGCAGAGCCGACTCCGGAACGCCCCGTGTCTGGCCCAGGATCACCGCCACGCTCAAAGAAGGGGGCTTCTCTGCAGCCCTGGACCAACCAAGCGAAGCCCAGATGATTACCACCAAATGGACTGCAACTCCCATGATTCTCGGCTTCAGCCCCTACAGAGACAGGAATCACATGATGGAACTGACGTCTTTTCGAAGGACGCAGATTGTTTGACACCGTTGGCAATATACGGTGGTCTAGACCAAGCACTAACGTGACAGATACACATTATGTCCACCCCATTACTCTGCCCAGAGGGAAAACGATGAATAGTAAAGGTGCTGTAATGTTCATGCATGGAGTCTAGAGATGTGTAAACATCCTCTACGGGGCACAAATGTAAATGTGATATTTTTCTGCACATTTTGGTGCATAATTCCAATTTATTTGCAGTGTTTAACCCAAGTTACAATTTAACTAACACTTTTACCTGCAAAAAAATTGCATTTGTGCATTAAAATGTGCAGAAGCGTGCTCTCTGTAGGGCAGGGACGTTCAACTTTTTGCAATTTGCAGCCCACACAACCTGCCACAAAAGCTTCCATAGCCCAGAAGAAGATTTAAGCTAATAAGCTAAAAGCTATTATACAGAAATCTAGGTAACCTATCGAATTTCGTTGGGCTGTACAATGAACAGTGAAAGATTTCCAAACATTTCTCGACTCATGATTAGATGGCTGACGTCTACAAAGTTGACAATGGAGATCTGGCTCAATTCTGGGTTAGGGAAAACACTGAGGCTTCACCAGAAAGCAAGTTTACAATCCACAGTCCAAAAACCAGGCCAGAATTCCAAAGACCACAAAAACATAGACAAGGTTAACGCTCAGTGATTTCGACAGGGCAAACACAAGGGTATAAATACCCTAAACAAGATGGCTGACACCTGGGACACCAGAGACTAGACTCACAATCTGGGCAGGGCTAAGGTAGAGATACAGAGCACAGAACACAAACAACCATATGGCTCAAAAGGGAAAATAACAGGAAGTAGAGAAGCTGAGGCCTGTATCATGGTTATTTTTGTTACAATTCAGTTGCAATTCTTAACGTTCAGATACATATTCACTACGCTTAGTCCCCATATTTAATATTACATTTGTTTAGAAGTCTATAGAGCCCACTGCCGTAGACAACGTGCACTTATTTTCCCTTAAAAAATCAACAAGGCATGTAAATGAAGTGGTGTGCACAAACTTTTGCACACAAACATACGGCGGCACCCTCTCGCAATAAATCCTAAAGCCGATTCTTTTTAATTACCTTAAATGGTTAAAAGGTACAATGGTTCACTTACCGCTAATTAACTACGCTGACTGAGTTAGCACTGGACAGGGCGAGTGGATCTGAATGGCCTACTTAATTGATAAGTGCCTTCAATAGTTTATGGCGGTATATGGCAGAATTTGCTGGCTGGCTGATTCCAGATGTCTGGTGTAGCTGTGTCTTAAAGTGTAGTAATAATTAATGGCACCGAGCAATGATGGAAATGCATCATAGCTTGATGAGTTGAGAACAGCTTACGTAGGGTTAAGGGAAGAGAAGTGCTGTGGCCAGCAAAATAAGCCGATTGATGGACAGCTTACACTGGGGATTTCATAAAAAGGTGGCAATTACACAGTGCCCTCTGGAAATAGTGGCACCCAGGTTACTAATACTCAGTAAAGGGGAAAGAAATGATCAAGAAACGAACATTTTTCTCAGTAAAGTGCTTCATAGGTGCTGACGCCCTTATTTTTTCTGACATGCTGATTTTCCTTTAATCTTTGACATTTGTGAGGTATGTTTCGAAAAACTAGGAGGTCTCGCATGTAACACTACTTAACAGAGTTGTATTCCCAATCCCTTCTGCCTAAAATCAACAGAAAATGTCTGTTGTTCCACTAAAACGTTGCTTCTGTGCTCAGGACGGGGACATTTTGAAATGTATCTGTTTTCTAGAACATTCTCCATTCACTCTAAATGCTAAGTAGAACTTCCAGAATATTCTGGAATTGTCAGAACTGTCCAGAAGTCTATTTGTTTGTCCAATTTTAGTTTCTGGCTTCTAAGCAGCTCTATTCATCACAAACTTTGATGTAATGACCACATCTCACAAACGTTTCCTATTTATAGTGGCAAAATAGACAAATTTTGACCTTTTCTGGAAAGTCCCAGAAAGTTCTAAAACAAATCCAGAAAGGTGTAGAAATTCTGGGCAATTCTAGAAACTTCTGGACAGTTCCAGAATATTCTAGAAGTTCTTTTTAGCATTCAAGATGTCATTGTCCTAGACAGAAGCAATGTTTTTGTGGAACAGCAGCCATTTTTTTGTATTGATTTTAGGTGTAAGGGATTGGGAAACACAATTTGTACCCAGGAACATAATTCAAATACAGGGACAGCCCAAGTTCAAATGCAGATAAGTTGATCCTCTAACAAGTTAGAATTATTATTTTATTCACCAGCATTAGTTTGCAACAACACTAATCAGTGTTCCCCTCCTCATCTACTGCCAGAACTCACCCAACAAACAAACCTGAGGCTTTGCGTAAGCAGTTTTAGCATCACCCAAACTAATTGCCCACTTGCATTTGTATCAACACAGGCATCATTTCCACTTGGGACATATCTCTACCACTTTTCGTCATGGTCCATTTCGTCCCCACCCTCCCGTCTCTGTCGGAAAGAACTGTAAATCTACAAAGTCCAGCATCCAGCTGGTGTGCAACTACGCAGCAGCCTTAAACAGCATGGCAAAGGCCGAGAGCAACCCGTCACCCAGCATGAGGTTAAGGTCAGGGCAGTGGTCAGGGAGATTTTGGCTTTGTGTGTTACTGATCAGGACCAAGCAGATGATGGCCATCACCACAGGCACAGGCACCCTCAGCTCAGCGGTCTCCAGCTGCTGGAAGGCACTGATTGCCTGTCCACTCTGCTGTTTCCCACATTCATACCGTTTCCCGCGCTCAAGTCCATGAACCTGAACTTCTCCATGAAGCTTTGCTGTCACATCAATGAGGCCAAGAGCATTTGCTAAATGCATTTGGTTCTGTTTCAGTAATGGAGGTGTAAATATAAGCTGCTGCTGTATTTCTGATGGATAAACTTCATTTAAACGACATTTGTACAAAGATTAACATTGTTATTCAAGGAGCTTGAGCTGCGTTCTCAGCCTGTGGTGAATGTGGGGATGAAACTACAGGTTCTGCAGTTCGTTGGGTCAATGTTAAAGACGAGATCATGAGTGGAAGGATTAACCCCCAATGATAAATACGACATTGAGTCGTCCCCATCGTTTGTTTTTTTTAACCAAACTGCCCATGAGTATCACTATACTTAAGTTTGTTGAATCACCTCAAATGTGTATGCCCTCACACCATGGAATACTTTTGTAGTCCAATCATTTATAGAGCATGTGATTTCAGGCACTTCTGTTCTTTTAGCTTCAATGGCTGCAAGAAAAGCACTACAATTTTTTGACTCTGAGGTGAGGTGACATGAATAAACCAGCTACCAAAATGTTACCATATGGTAACAGTGGTCACTCTTGCTGACGAAAGGTACTGCAAAAAATGCTGTGGCTTGAACAAATTCAGAGCTTCTGAATGCCAAATAAAGAACTGGCTACCAAATGATGAACAAATACTGGCGCAGTCCTAATATTTATATTTAGCAATTTACCTAAAATATATAAAAATATATTTCATTGACATAGGGAGTCTACACTCATTTAACCCAAACATCAGCACCTCAGGTCATACTTTAGTGTTCTGTTCAGTTATTTGGTCGAGCACATTTTGTGTCCTTACGTTTTATTGAAACATTCACTAAGCTAAATCAACCTGATCATCACTGCCACTTGGTTTAAGTCAGTTTTAGTCAAAAATATCCATTTCTTAAATTAGTAGACCTTTTCAGTGACAAATGTCTGCTAGTTGCAGGTGGTTCTGTTGCATTTACACCTATTTGAGGAATTTCTCACACATGCTTTAAGAGAATTCAAGAATTTTATTAGATTTTTTACTAATTTGTAAATTTGTATTCAGAGTTTTATGAAATCTTGGCTGTTTGATAGAGGCCTATGTTTAAAAAAGGGCTTTTAGAAGTTGTTGAATAAAAAAGAAACATTGTTGTTGTCCCCAAATTAATATAAAATCCAAAGCAAACATTTTTTTTGGTTTGTGAGGCCATTAAAGGGTTAATAAAGGTGGGTTTGGCCATGAGATCTGAAAAATCATCAAGCTTTTGCAATTGCCACCACACCTCCATGCACCTAATTCCCATTCAAAAAAATAGGAAATCACACATACTAGGCCAACAGTTCTGTAGGGATGTGGCGACATTCTGAAGGAACATTTTCCCACCTAATCACATCACCACACAACTGAGAAAAATGAAATACTACAGTCCTACTGTACAGGTTGCTTGTGTATAATTGCTGACAACATTTAAAAAATATGTACTTTCATCATGCAGACTGTCAAATACCTGCCAAGTGACTGATAACATTTCATTCCTTTTTCAAACTGTGACAGCTCTAAACTGAACAGGTAAATAGCTGAACCCCTTAGCTCAGTGTTTTCCAGTCCATTCACTAGGGATGCCCACAATTTTCAGCCCCTCAACATAATAGAAACAAGCCATCAAGAACCATAAATACCTGACAGTTGCGCTGGGATTGGGAAATGCATGTGTGGACTGTATTCGGAAACACATCTACAGGCATGTGTGAATGTATCTGAAGTCTCTAGTTCAGACTGAAGGACTATGAAAGTCATGAATGGAAAAAACACTGCAGGAAATATGTAACAGCGCAGTCAACAGAGCTGACAAATTAGGCAATACAGTGATATTCCGCCTCCTTTTACCAAAAATGACCCTGTATAGATCGATATTCTAAATGATTTTTAGGGAATTTTATTGATTTTTCTACATTTCTGCTTAATCCAGTCGCTCGGTTAGAATGCTTTATTACAGAGAAACATAACCACTTGCATTTCTTTACTGTGGAACCAGGAATTACAAAGTCTACAACACATATACAGCCGCTTTACACTTTGAGTCATGTTTTACAATAGTTAACGGTAAAATAGTGATTAATCACAAAAAAGGAGAAACGTTCTTTGGGCACTATTTTGTTTTACAAAACCATGTACCAACCCACCAAGAGCACCATTTGTCTAGACTCTCCTTACAGTTATCCATCCATCCATTTTCTAAACTGCTTCTTCCATTTGGGGTCGCGGGGAAGATGGAGCCAATCCCAGCTGACTACTGGTCCAAGGCGTGGTTCACCCAGGACAAGAAGCCAGCATATCACAGGGCAACAACCATTCACACACACCTACGGGCAATTTAGAGTATCCAATCAACCTATTGCAGCCTTTGGACAATGGAAGGATCGAACCCAGGACCTTCCTGCTCTGAGGCAACAGCGCCAACCACTGCACCACTGTGCTCTAGAATTATCATTGCGACTAATTCCTCCTACTCTGTAGGACCCACTGGTTAGAACAATACCACCAACATGGAGGAGGGTGAAGGCGATAGCACATGCTTCCTCCAAGTCACATGAAGCCAGCCACTGCATCTTTACCAACTGATGCTAACACAACACCATTAATAAATTAGCACACATGGAGGAGAACACTAACCACCACTTCCGTTATACCAGCTAGCAGCCGCCATTGCTGGCTAGCACTGATGGGAAGGAGCGGGAGGGCCAACTATACCTATCCAGAGAGATGGCTGTGGCACCACCAGGGATCAAGCTCATGATCTGCTAAGGACAGGGCCAACATTTACACAGCTGCTCCCTTAGATAGGCATTAAACGCTTCAGATGGCTGGTTCCTCTCAACAATCCTGACCTGGTACATTTTTCTAGGACAACATTTGATATCAAAATCCTCTGTATGACTTTGTTTGTAGCATTTTAATTAAGCAAAAAGGTACAAAAATGGGTGGAATTACCCATATTAACATTAAGACCACCTGCCTGATAGTGAGTGTGTCCCTCCTGCTGCTGAAACAGCTCTGACTGTTGTGCACTGTGTGTTCTGACCCCTTTCTATCAGAGTCACCATCACTTTTTAAACCACAGTAGCTCTTCTGTGGGATCGGACCTACCCTTCACTCCCCACATGCATCAATGAGCGTTGGGTGCCCAGTCCTCCTTCTTTAGATCCCCTTGGTAGGTACTAACTACTGCATACCTAGAACACTCCACCAGACCTGCCATTTTGGAGATGCTCTAGCCATTACAATGAGGCTCAGCCGTGTCAAAGTGGCTCAGATCCCTTCCAGTACATCAAGTTTAAAAAACGGACTGTTCACTTGCTGCCCAATATATGTGTCTTGACCGGTGCCACTGTAATGAAATAGCTAGAGAGTCAATGTTATTCGCTTCAGTTGTAAGTGGTTTTAATGTTGTGGCTGGTCGACGTATAAGAAACTGCACATTCAGGGACGTGGTGCTGTTTTCTACAACGTAGTGTCCCAGTTTTACTGCATTCTCATCGTCAAGACGTGCAGATTATTCACAGGCACCATCCCCAGGTCCTGTAAGTGCGATGTCACTGTGAGCGGAAGCCACTGTCTGATTCTTCCATGAACACGTTTAATAGGTGCTGTATATTTAAGAGCTTTATTAATTGCAAAGCGCTTGTCGAACTGTTAAGCGATCAATTACTGCTACCTTTTGGCACGCCGCGACTTCAAAGGACGACTCGAACCCTCTAATGGTTAAAGAAGACCAGGCCTAATCCGATGTGCACTCATTAATGCCAATCAGGGTAATTGCTCAATTGGTTGCTCTGACGCCGCTGTGGTTGTTTATGGGGTTTAAAAGCCCTGCATGCCTCGCTGACTGCTGCAGACATTCAGAGACGGGCACTTATGCTCCGCTGCCCCTGTAACTTTCTCATTTAGTACAGTCGCTAACGTCTGTAATTAGCATAGTCAGAGAGCAAACCTAGCAAAAACACCCGCACCCTTCAGGCTAGCCTGGAGTAGCACTTAGCATATGGAAACGCAACACGGTTCTCTGCGTCTCTCTCTCCCTCGCTCTCTTACTGTCTGTCCCTTTCACTCCCTCTCTTTTTCTCTTTCGGTTCCTTGCTTTATACGTGTGTGTGTGTGTGTGTGTGTGTGTGTTTGGAGGCCTCTAATTAACATAGCGTCTAAGCTGCTGTAAATGCATTAGCGATTTCAATTGCCTAAACTTTGTTTTGTATTTATGCGTGTGTGTGTGTGTGTGTGTGTGTGTGTGTGTGCATGTAGAGTTCTATGCTAAGTTCTTCTAATGTGCAACTTTAAATGGGAATTTCAAAATATCTGTATAATTCAGTGGCTAAAATGCAAACCAAGTTATTCAGTGTAGTTTGACTGTAGAGAACTTCACAGTGATGGTGACAGGAAGTGAGGTCATGCATCTACTGACACAAAAATAGAGCAAATACAACCTTTTTTATTTATGTGCAGTTGTGGCCTGGTGGTTAGGACATTGCCCTTGCAGGCCCGGCCTGGGCACCACTGAGGTTCCCTTGAGCAAGGTACCGTCCAACTACACTGCTCCCCGGGCGCTGTTGGTAGCTGCCCGCTGCTGCACGTGTGCAAGTGTGATGGGTTAAATGCAGAGGTCACATTTCGTTGTGGTGCTTGAGCGTGTTCACAATGACAAAGAGTCACTTTCACTTCACTTACTGCACAACACCACCAGCGCACCTGCAAACCTACATGTATATGTAATGATGGCAATGCTAAAATAGATGGAAATCTGAACAATTATGTTTGTTTGGGGACAATTTTCATTATGTATCTTACTGGCATGAATGGATACATTTTAGAGCCAATATATCACAAAACTGTACTAAAACAATGTCTCGAGCATCAAATTTTTAATCATTTCACGTAATAATTTCCTGTGATTTTCAATGCATTAAACTCTCGTTCCATTCACCACCACTGTGAACAATCCGGACTCATGAGAAAAGAGCATTTAACAACAAACCGAATCTGAATGACTTTGCCTACCATTTGCTTCTTAACCATTTCATCGTTTTTTTTTATTTACGTAGAAATGCCCTTTAAGGCTTCAGTCCCAATATAAAATTGGGTTGAATGATTTGAGAGAGATTTTTAAAAGTAATTTTATTGGAATTAAATCGCAATGACACAATGTTACACAATTTGTGTTCCTGGCTTCTAAGTGTTACATTTCAGCTGCTTATGTCTAAATCCTATGTAAAAATGGCTCAATTCATCAAGTTCTAAAAGATTCCAGAAACTTCTACAAAATTCTGGACAATTCTAGAAACTTTTGCCTACAAATCCTGTGTAAAAACAGCTCTATTCCTCACAAACTTTGATTTAATGACCACAGCTCACAAACGTTTCCTATTTATAGTGGCAAAATAGCCAAACATTTTCTGGACAGTTCCAGAAAGTTCTAGAAAAATTCCAGAAAGGTCTAGAAACAACTGGACAGCTCTGACAGTTTCAGAATATTCTGGAAGTTTTACTTAGCATTCAAAGTGAATGGAGAATGCTCTTGAAAATTTCAAAAAGACATTGTCCTGAGCACAGAAGCAACGTTTTTGTGGATCAACAGCTATTTACTATTGATTTTAGGCCGAATGGATTGGGAGACACACTTTGTACCCAGGAACAACAATAAAATAGAACTCTGTTACATAGCGTTATGATTATTTTTCTTCCAATTGATCTTTTTTTTAAGATTTTTCTAGTCCTCCCCCCCCCCCCCAATAAATTCATTTTTTTCAGACTTGAGGCTTGAGTGCTACATGTAATTTGCCAGAGTGCCAGTTCTCGAGCTCTGCATGATTAGATTTCATTATTATTATTAAACTCCCCCTCAATATTGGATTATATAGGCTACAAGTGAAATTGCAGCCCTTGCCATGTGAACTCAATAGAAACATAGTTAATTGCTCAGCCCTGCCATAAAGGAAGGAGTCGAAGCCCTTGTTACAGGGCTTAACAAGTGGGCTTTTATTTCTGGTATACGTCCGGACGTATCTACAGATACATTGTGCACTAGAGGAAGACTGGACGCCGCCACAATCAGCTTCTCCTCCCTGTTTGACTGGCACCAAAAATGTTGCAGGGTTTCTGCAACACGCCGCCTTCGCTCCTACTGGGAGTCGCTGTGTCGCGTCACTCCGTATTTGCATAAAATAGAGCCTGAGCCCATTTTCGCCTCACCTACATAAGGGTCACTTGTCCCTTGTCTCTGTAAATCACCAGCTCTCATTAAAAATGAATGGCAGTTGGTCACACTGCCGCTCTTCTGTGCCGCTCGTGTGACCATAGCATGAGTCATGATGATATATAATCTACAAAACCGATAATAATAAGGATCTGAGGAAAAATATACTCTATTTATGCCAGAAGGAAAATCAGTTTTGCATTGTACCAATCAGGAGCAGTGGGCAAACACACAGCCGCGGCACATGGGAAGCAGTTGGGGGTGAGGTGCCTTCCTCATCGGCCCTTCAGGCTTTGGTGTTCCTGCTGGTTCAGGGGAACAAACTAGTGACCCTTTAGTCAAGTCAAGTCAAGTTTATTTGAATAGCGCTTTTTACAACTGACGTTGTCACAAAGCAGCTTTACAGAAACCGGGTCCGAGCCCCCGATAAGCCAAGGGCGACAGGGGCAAGAAAAAACTCCCTAAGCTGTAGGAAGAAACCTCAGGAGGTACCAAGGTTCAGAAGGGGGAACCCATTTTCTAAACCGCTTCTTCCGTTTCCGGGTCGGGGGGAAGCTGGAGCCAATCCCAGCTGACTGCGAGCCTATGGTGGGGTTCACCCAGGACAGGAGGCCAACCCATCGCAGGGCAACACATCATACACACACTCACACCTACGGGCAATTTAGAGAATCCACTCAACCTACTGCAGCCTTTAGACTGTGGGAGGAAACTGGAGAACCCGGAGGAAACACACCTCGTGTACAAGTTCAGTTAGTACATGTTAAGCGAAGGTCACCGGCATCACTGTGTGACACTACAAGCTGAAGGGTTAAAGGATATGTAGGAAAATCACATTGGCCCTTTAATGGCCACACCAAGAAAGAAGCAATGAAAAAAATCTTTGCAATTTATACTCATTTGGGACAATTTTATGATAATGTTTCATTTTTTATTGAAATTTTATTTAATGTTTACATATTTTTTGTATGATTTTTTTACACATAGGCCTCGATCACCAGTCGAGATTTCTCTTCGTAGTAAAACTCTGGAGATGTAAACAAATGAGTATAAAAAATATCAAATAAATTTAATTCTCTTAAAACTAACGCACCACCTGCAACTGGCAGCCTTCGTGAGGAAGCTCACTGAAAAGGTCTAGTAACTAAAGACGCAGTGGAGTTTTTCAACATAACTGACCTAAACCGAGTGGCAGAGATAGTACAGTCAGTTCAGTGGTTTAGTGACGTGTTAACAAGACACTGGGACTCCAAATACGCTCGACCGAATCATCGACCGGTACGCTAAAGGCTTGAGGAACGCGGTGACGCTTTACAGAACGTGGGTTCCAGGTGCCAAGGAGGTGGCAGACCACTAATTACGCTTAGGCAGTGGGTCCATGTTGCAATTACCTCACCACCTCGTGCGATAAACAGCACGAGTCTGTTCAATCTGCCGCACACGAAAATACCGGAAACTCGCAGCTGCCCTGCTCCTGCCTGCAACCTCCTGACTGAAGAAGTGTCAGCCCTTGAAAATCAAGCATGCTTGTCATTCCTGTTTCACACACACACGCACACCCACACACAGAGAGAGAGAGAGAGAGAGAGACACACACATCGGCTCACAGAAGCACAGGCCCGCAACTTTTCCTGCATCAGAAATTCAGCAATGCAGCAGAAAGTTGCCTTCCTGCCAAACATGAGTAAATGTTTGTGTGAGTGTTTGTGTGTGGGAGAGAGAGAGAGAGAGCAAGAGAGAGAGAGAGTGAGAGAGAGAGAGAGAGAGAGAGAGAGAGCGAGAGAGAGAGAGAGAGAGAAAGAGAGAGAGAGAGAGAGAGAGAGAG
>JBBPDA010000081.1:31811343-31825578 GCA_037974385.1 Arnoldichthys spilopterus
GTGTGTGTGTGTGTGTGTGTGTGTGTGTGTGTGTGTGTGTGTGTGTGTGTGTGTGTGTGTGTGTGAGAGTGTGTGTATGTGTGTGTGTGTGTGTGTGTGTGCATTAGGCTCTTCTTCTTTAATAGTATTCTTTCACAAGGCTTCAATGAAGAGTGGAAACATAAGGAATCCCCTATTCATCTATGACGAAAGCACAGTGTGTGTGTGTGTGTGTGTGTGTGTGTGTGTGAAAGCATGGGTGTCTATGGGTGCCAGCGTGTGTGTATGTGTATGTAAAAAGACTAAGAAGTCTGAGAAGAGAGGGTGAGTGGGTGTGTGCCTCTTTAGTTATGTGCGGCTTCAAAAGCCCCGAACTATGTTTAATTCACAGTCATTAAAAAGAGCGATCATTTATTTACAGCGCCCCGTATCATGGATGTGAGCGTGTATTCTCAAACTGTAACACTCATGAAAATCGCACGCACGCCGCCCACACGCCAGCTCGCCCAGCCTCCCCTGCTCCAGCGCGCGGGTCCCACACGTCCGGAACCCTGCTCCGGTGGACGGCATCCACAGCAGCACTGGCGGAGGGACGGATCTGACCCGGGCTCGCGTTGTACCTTTCTCTGAGACACAAGTTCAGCCCAGCCATGACTTGGAGGAGCAGCATTATGTAATAAATCAGCCAAGGCCGATTACGCAACGCCGCCGAGATTGAAAACCAACAAATGAATTTTAATTACGTTTCTTTTGAAGACAGAGTGATCTATTCACACGCGCGCACACACGACAGGTCTCGGACCCACACAAAGTCTCTGCTTCTGAGGCGACTTTCTCCTACATCTGCAAGCGCATATTACCCCAGTGTAATGGTAATCAGTGCTGGAAAGACACACACACATAAATTGGTAATGCTATCTTTGTGGGTACCCTCCATTGACTTCTGTATTTTTGCATTTCAATACGGTTTCTTGTGAGGACCTGCAAAATGTCCTCACTTTGACAGATTGTCCTGTATTCCTAACATTTGGCTGTCACGAAGGGTTAAATAAATGTACACACACACACACACACACACACACAGTTTGGTATGGCAATCATTGTGAGTACACTACATTGACTTCTGTAATACTATATTTCAGCAACACTAGACCTAAACCTAACCCTTAACCTCTAAAATACTTCTACTAAAAAAGTTGAATTTGTGGAGAAAACAGCATACTTTCTTGTGAGGACCAGCAAAATGTCCCCACTTCGACAGATTCCCCAGTATGCCTGTCGTAATGAGGACATTTGGTCCTCACAAAGTCTTAAATACATGTATAATCACACACACACACGTTAAAAGGCCGATTTTCAATTACCTTCAACTGTTTAAGCCAAAGTTGACTAGGAAACAACCACTGGTTTCCTCATAAACGTGGCTGAAGCAACAGCGCAGAGGGGAAAAAAGCAGGATAAATAAATGAACAAAGGGCTGAGTGAATGAATGAAGGAGAAAAGGAAGCGAGGCTTGCCTCAGTGTTCCGACAAAAAAAGGGAGAAAAAAAATGATGTGGGAAATTTCTGTCTCCATGGAAACCCACTTTTCAGAGTGTCACCACTTTTGTTATCAAACAGGCCTCGCTGCATTACATAAAACACACCCCTGCTTACACGTCCATCCCTCCATACAAAGACGCAACAGCCTGAAAATGTGCACACACACGATTATACCCATATGCACGACCCTTCATCCAGTCATACGTAACAGGCTCGCTCGTGCACACACACACACACACACACACACACACACATATTGACTCACTCGCACAGGTGCACACAGACGTCCACAGTCTTTTCAATGAGCTTGATTTCCCACAATAAACCAGGTTCTCCTTCTGTCCCAAATTAACAGTCACCCACACTGAACGGACTGGGCACTGTGCCATATACAGCCAGTGTATGGATAATGCTATTTCACATTGCTTTGCTTGAATTCTGTGTTTTATGCAAAGCAGCAAAACCGAAGTGATAATACAGATTATGGCCCAAACTGCTAGGACGAGACCCCTCCTCCTCCTCCCCCCCCCCCCCCACCCCCCACCCCCAAACTTTTTTTACTGAGTTCACACTGCCTGGATGAAAAGAACGCTCCACTCTCCCGGGACCGTGGACTATCTGTAGATTGGCACAGAGAAAAAGCTGTAGAACCAATTCAGATCTCCATTTCAGCTTGGGAGGAAAGTAGTGGCGTGGGGGTGGGGGTGGAGGGGGGGGGGGGTGGGAGTATTTTCTCAAATGATGAATAATAAGGCCAATCTCAAAGTGGCCCAAATTCTTATGCTCACCCATTTTTCCTGCTTCTTGCGCATCAACGTCAAGAACTGACTGTTCACTCACTCCCTGAAATATCACACCCCCCTGACAGGTGCTGTTGTATTTAAATAAGTAAATAGTCAGTGTTATTTACTTTACCTGTCAGTGGTGTTAATGTGACGGTACAACGTTAAGGAAAGAAATTTGTTGGAAACCATTTTTCTTGGCCATAGGTGTAGTTTTGCCTGGTAAAATACTATATAACATTACAATAAACAAAAATAAACCAAAATTTTTTATGACAGTGTCTTCATGTTTCTGTGCTCTCCATTCATTGCATCTTTTAAATAATCAGCTAGCATGCATGCAGAAATTAGCATTATACTACTGCTGTGTTTTTTCCCTTGTTTTTTTTCGGTGTTTTGATATTTATGGCCTGAATGGTCCAGCTCTAATTGTCATGGTTCCCCATGTGACATTCTTGAGGGTCTTGCACATGAACCACTGATCCCTACCACAGGATGCTCCTTGGAAGGCTCACGTTGTTTCCTCAAAAACATCAAGAACCTTCATTTCCAACCGAGAGTTCCCTTGGTCGCATAAAAAAGCAAATTTATGAGTCATCTTCTCATGATTTATTAAACTGACTGATGATTAGACCGTAATGTCCTAAAGTGAGCGAGTGCTCTTGGCCATAGCAAGAACTATTTATCATTAATTTAGAGCAATTAGAAGGGAGTAATGATTCTCAACTGTGTAATCCTTCAGCTTAGCAGCAGAGTCAACTTCAAAAACACAGCAGCGCTAAAGTCACAGGCCAAAGCTTTCAGTGAGAGAACTCAATACAGTCTCGATCAGCATCCAAGTGAAACTCCAGTGCTTTGAGCCACACAAAGACAAAAGGAAAGGCATCAGAGGGCACGAGGGACTGATCCAGTGTTCTCCTCAAACGTCTACTGAGGTGGTGGTGGGATTCGACAAGGCATTTTGAAAGACGCGCTTGTCTCAGAGCGTGGTCAAGAACTGAATTACACATGTAAAGCTGTGTCTGAGATTGTAGCTGGCTTACTAAATTGACTGAATCGTGCCACACTCATTACCATAGCCATCTTTGATAAACATGCTGCAGAAGCACAGCAATGTGGTGGTGATATTTTTACTCCTTGCCTTGTTTAGGGGGGATTCTGAAATCCAAAACTTGCTCAATAAACGGCACCTTTAAAATAAAGCCATGCTAAAGCAATGGTTCAGAGAACATTCAAGTTCACCCAACTGTCCACTTCTCTCAGTGAAGCAAGAGATGTTTGGAGTCCAAGGGCTCCATTTTGACATTTTGATCTAATCTGAAGCATAAAGCACAAGGTGCAGCTAACATTTATGGGTGTGTCCAACTCCATATTGCTATTTTGATGGTGGAAAAATCAGCGCAAAACGTTCACTCTTTTAACTTCACCTTGCCTTTAAAAGGCTGGTAAACAAGATCGTTTTTTTAGTTAGGAAGTGGACCTACTGAGCACATCATTTACAGGAAAAGCTCTGTTATAAGCCTTTTGAGTGCCACTACTGCACTGTTACTAAAACAAGCAGCTCAAATATGGTTTAATAAGATGCCCCTGACTTTGGTTCTGACGTGGTTTTTGTTAAAAAGCACAACGTCATTTCACTGCCTTAACGTAACACCGCACTGACAATGCGCCCTGCCTTGCCTCGTTTAAGAAGCACCACTCATACGAGCAGGAAACCCACATATAATCAGTTGTTATTTTTAAATGCATATATGAATGCACTGGAATGGCACTAGCAAAGCACTTTGCCACCTGCTTTATGCTGGCAAAATTGGGCCCAAAAGTTGCACCAATTTAGATTTACAATTTTTGCAGCAAAAATTAGGGGTAAGTGGTAAACTGAAATGGAATAATAGGTCAATTAACTAGATAAACAAGAATGGACAATTTATCCTAGATCAGAGGTCCACTCCCCCGAAGCTGAAATGGAGATCTGACTTGGTTCTACAGCTTTCAATACAGTGGGCCAGGCTTGTACATCGCAAAAACAAAGATTGGGCCAGTTAAATCTTCCCAAGAAAGTTGCAAAAGGGAATTTAGTTTTCATCACCTTCATGATCTGCACTTAATCAAAGACACAGCTAGCTAGTGCTGGTCAGCTTAACTATTGCTGCCATGGCAAAAACACTTATTACACAAGTGATTTACTATCTGTTCTTAAGAACGTTTCTTAAATCCCAATTATGCAGTTTTCACAAAGATTCTGACATCCACCATTGTTTTTTCATTATTTGGGATGTGTTTTTACATGATAACAGAAATTGTGCACACTCAAGAGAATGTCTGAAGGAAGTTTGTGCTAAATATTTGCATATTAATCTAATATAGAACTTTCTCAAGAGAAAAATTAAGAAAAAATAAGGTTGATACAGGTAAATGAGGCCCAAACCCTTAACTGTAATGTATATCAATGTAATAAGATTTTATTCAGTCAATGTGGATCCTTTCTAACGGTCAGTTGTAATGGTCACATGAAATGTTATATTACCATCTAGCTGGTGTTTTCAGATGATGTTAAAAACTGTAATGATGTTTTGATATGACAGCAACAATGTGGCAATGTACAAACATACAAAAGCAGGTGAGAAAGTAAAAAACGTGCTTGAAAAGCAGCGAAGTATCTATGTAAATATTATTTTTGTTGGATTTTCTATTCTGTCACTGTGTCAAAACATTGTTATATACTGTATATTATCCAAAAATCAGCATTTCTAATTTATGATGAATATGTCGGATTTAGCCAAGGGCTTTAGGAGGTGTTAAAAGGGCATTTTCCCTAAAGGTCTGCATGATTCAATATTTAAAATGTAAAGAAGTAATTCAGAGTTTGATAAGTAATGGATCACTGTAGAAAAACTTACAGACCATTCTCTACAGTGCTGGTGAATGGAAGCAGAAGTCGTAATGTCTTCAACACAAATATTATATCTTAAAGCTCCAGTGAACCTACACATGAACACTGCCAACAAATCTGACTTGGGAATTTTCTCTTTAATGAAGCTTTACACATTTCACAAACCACTAAAAAAGACTTTTGTAGAATTTAATAATGCTATATATATATATATATATATATATATAGAGAGAGAGAGAGAGAGAGAGAGAGAGAGATTGAAACTGTTAGTTTCCTATTTGAAAGAATCCCCACTTCCAAAGTTCTCCAACTTGTGCAACTTTAGCTGCACCAGATACCTTGATAAATACTAAAAGATGCTGTCTGACAGCTTTGGGCCACCAAGAGGCTCACAACTGAGCTGGAGAAGCTTGTTAAATCGGCCCCTTAGACCGAATCGTTGAGGTGTGGGACGCTGACCCGAATGATTTACAGCCTCCAAATTCACCGCAGAAAAGGAGGTGAGGACAGCAGCATTTGTAACAGTCAGCCCGTTCATTAAGATTAGCCAGAAACATTGTTCTGCTGGTCCATGATTTATTAGGCAATGTGTGTGTGTTTGGGGGGGGGTTATGTGTAGAGGGTCGGTGTGATTATGAGCACAGTATGGGGCCATGCAGCTTACATGCATCAAAAATGATGGCAAAAGACCTAATTCATCCATTTTCCCCTTAACCCAACTGTAGCCAATCAACTTTATTAAATAATAGAAGCTTATAGCCACCAGTTATCACCATGCACACTGCATTCCTAAATCTTTACACTTGTCTCAGACTGAGTTATTGCATAGCCACAGATAGACTTGCTTATATGCTTTCTGTCTGCATTAAATACTGTTATTTATACAGAAACAAGGGTCTTGTTTATAGCTATGCAGCATAAATATCCATTTTTATACAAACCCCATATTTCCATAAAAATTGGCATTTTTTTTCCATATCCCAACAAAAGCAAAAATGTGTGGTATACGAATTAATGTGACTTTTTATTTAACTGACAAAAGTACCAAGAAAAGTTCATTGTATTTTTTTTAAACCTAATTGTATTAATTGTAACCATTGGTATGTAAATTTACATAAGTTTGGAATTTGATGCTTCAGCACAAAGTTTAGACATGTTTACCACTGTGTTACATCACCTTTCAATTTAATAACACTTACTAGTAACTACAATAATACTTGTAGTTGTTTTGCAGTTGGAGATTTTGTCCCCTCTTGCTTGATATAAGATGTCAGCTGCTCAGCAGGCTCTGGTCACCATTGTCTGATTCACCTCTTCTTGATGCACTGTACATTTTCAATAGGAGCCAGATCTGGACTGGCAGTAGGACAGTCAAGCACACACTCTGTGTTGAAGCCACACTGTTGTAGGCCTTGCAGAATGTGGTCTGGCATTGTCCTAAATAAGCATGGACATCCTGGGAAGAGAAGTCACCTTGATGGCAATATACGTCTCTCTAAAATCCTAATATATGCCTCAGGATCAGTGGTACCTTCACATATCATCAGATGCTGGATTTTGCTGATAACAATCTGGGTGGTCGTTTTCATCTTTGGCACGGAGAGCGTAATTTTTTTTCCACAAAACCACATAAAACGTGAACACAGCACACAGTTCCACAATCTTAGGTCCATCTGAGAGAGAACTAGCCAGCATTTCTCCAAAGAGTTGATGTAAGGCTTCCTCCTTGCATAATACTGCTTCAGCTGCATGTTTTGACTGTAGTAAGTGACAATGGTTTTCTGAAGTCTTCCTGAGCCAAAGTAGCCATATTTGTCACAGTAGCATTATGGTTTTTAGGCCATCTGAGGGCTCAAAGATCATTTATCTTCAACAGTGGTTTCCAGCCTTGCCCTTTACTCACTTTAATGTCAATGTTTTATGTAGATGCTGAAAGACCTAAATTCTCTGCAAACTTGCTTTGAGAAATGCTCCTTTTGAACTAACAATTCTCTCACAAATTGTGGCACAAAGTGCTGAGCCACAACCCATCTTTGCTTGCAAAGGCTAAGCCTTTGGTGGATGCGTCTTTTATACCCAATCACAATCCTCTCACCTGTTACCAGTTACCCTGCTTAATGTGGAGTTTTACTTGAGTGTTCTGTGCATTTTTCAAAATACAATAAAGTTGCAAAGTAAAACTATTGAAAATGTTTTCTTTGTACTGTTGTCTGTTAACTAAAGGTTTACATGAGATATCACAGATTTTAGTTTTTGTTGCGTTTTGTTAATATCTGTTCTGGAAATGTGTGGAGTTTGTACATAAATGTCAGACTGTGTCAAGAAATACATAAAAACATTTTCAGGTGATTGCTTGGATGTTGCTAGGCGAACACTATATTGTTGATAGGGTGTTGACATCTGACATCTTGGGCACATAAACTTGCCCACCTTTCATTCCTATAGGAAAAATCTGTATACAGGCACACTGTTCTCAACCAGAATTAAACAATCAAAAGCTGGAACAGTGTCAGTATCTCAAAAACTGTCGGAGAGTTATCAGTTATGAGTTATCAAAAAAAAAATCAGGAAACATTGTCTCAAAAAAGACAATAAAACAAATAATATATTTCAAAATGCAGTTCTCTAATGACATCAGTCTTGCTGAAATTGTAGTGGTTAATTAATCTCCTGCAGTGCCCCCTCTGGTTCATTTCTGCCATAAACATGCAGTACTGTGTCACGTCACAACAAGCAAATCAATTTTAAGCAAATGCCACAGAAAGAAAGGGAAACAATGAAAAAAAATGAGGCAGCGATGCACATTTGCATGTCTTTCCCGCTAATGACCAGCAGTGATCACTGCAGTAATGCTAATTTCTGCTAGCCTATCTATGGCATTTCAGTGTAAGATTAGCATAGCACCACAGTAGGTTTAATGTTATTCTATATAAAAACAGTGCTTGTTCATGTTTGGTGACCATGCAAGTTGGTTCATAAGCTTTCATTGTTTGTTATCAACATTAGCATCATAGTTCTAGTGCAGACCTTATGGTGGAAACCTCAGACACAAAACATGTCTGATCAACTACATTTGGGCTAAGGGGAAAACTGAGTAAATGTGATTCTTGTCTGAACCATTTTATGAATGTGTTTTGGTTGTTTTTACGCGTGTGTGTGCACATTTGATGTAACCCAGAAGCCTCAGGATGCTAGTGTAGATTTTTGCAGCTGTGCTGGTCAATGTGGATTGCCTGAGCCTCACTCTGAAAGCTCCTGTTCCAGCACCCTCTTATTCTGAGCTAGCGTCTGGAGCATCGCGTGGGCCTCACACATGCTGACGCAACACACACATGGTGTCCTGGATACACTGCACCTCAGCCAACAGTCTGGGAGAGGAAAGCAACACATGCACACACACACACACACACACAAACTAACACATTCACATCACTTAACAATTATGTGTTTCACTTTTATGTTAATGTGTCTGTGCCTATATATATATGTATATACATTAGTGTGTGTGTGTGTGTGTGTGTGTGTGTGAGCAAGTATATAGTCGTCTATAGTCATCTGGTCCAATCCCACAGAGGAGCTACTGCAGCACAAATTGCTGAAGCAGTAAGTGGCTATGGTAGAAAGGTGCCAGAATATCACAGCCTGAGCTGTTTTAGTGGCACTGGGAGGTGAACAGTCAGTTCTTGAAGTTAATGTGCTGGCAGTGGGGAAAAATGGCCGAGCGTAAAGATCTGAGCCACTTTGTCAAGGTCCTTATTGTGATGTTCTAGACGACTGAGTCAGAGCATCTCCAGAACAGCAGGTCTTGTGGAGTGTTCCAGGTGTGCAGTAGATATTACCTACCAAAAGTGATCCAAGGAAGGACAACTGGGGTCATGGGCATCCAAGGCTCACTGATGCATGTGGGGAGTAAAGGTTAGCCCATCTGGTCCCACAGAAGAGCTACTGTGGTTTAAAAAGTGAATGAGCTGTTTCAGCAGCGTGAGGGACCTGCTCAATATTAGGCAGGTGGTTTTAATGTTATGGCTGATTGGTGTATATTCATGTAAGATTGTGTTAATACTGGCAAAAATGCACGTACTGTCGAGATAAACTGAAATGTTCTTGCTTATGACTTTTGAACAGGACTTTTATGTGTTTTTTAGTTTTTGTAGTCTGCCAGCCTACGTGTGAGTGCGTGTGAGAAAAGAACAGAGCACGTTACACCACAGTATAGAAGTATTTTGCACACGTGTAGTGAATGTGTAAGGTGCCCAGTGTGTGGCGGCTTGCAGCAGAGCTCTACGCAGGTCTCTTGGCTCTCTCGTAGCCGGCTCTGCGCCATTCCGAGCTGGGTCTGCTTCTCCTTGAGCGCTGCCTCCAGCTGGGTGATACTTCTCTACGTCTCACACGTTTCTTTCGACGTCTGAGCAACAAAGCCAAACAAAAGCTGTGCCTGACACGTAACAACACATACACTTTCAATTCACACACACGTGCGCTTTGTCGGGCACCAGCAGCATCAACAAAATCTGTGTCCTCTTTTCAATTCTCACTCTGGCGAGCATAGACTTGCGAAAAGCTGCTCTGCAGATGTGCATGAAAATGTTCACACAGAGACCTGTAAAACTGTCATCGTGGGGAACTATTACTTGTTCCACTGTATTGGAATAATGATATGTGTACTCCCCAGTGGTGCCATGGGATCATGACTATTAGAGGCAGGCATTTAGTTTAGGCCATCATTAGGATGCTTCTATTATAATGCTAATTTCTACTAGCATGCCTATGGGATTCCAATAGTATGTTAGCTCTAAGCTAACGTCATTGTGCATTAACATTTTTTGGCCACTTTTGACTAAACACAGATTTTTGATGCTTGTAAGTTTATCCGAAGCTTGTAACAGACATATTAACATATGTTTGAGCTTATATGTTGCACTTGTACAGTGACTAGAGTGTCCTGGCCTAGAGCTGCTGCAGTTTAGCATTGCTAACCCACAGACTAGGCTGCTGTTCATATTCACAGTCAGTGATGGATCCAGAAGGCCTAGAGTAACATTTCATGAAATATCTCCCACCCAATGTAAATGACAACACGATTGGCTGATTCCACTAACAGTGCTGAATTATGCCAGTAGTTAATCGGACACATTAAGACAATCCCGCCCACAAGATATTAATAAGCAGTCCTTTAAAATGTAACCAAATGCAACAGAGTAAACAATGTAGTGAATTTCACTTGATTTAATAAACACACAGAATGAGTATGAGTTTGCAATTAAGTTTAATCATTCTAGCTTACAATATAAAGCCTGAATTATGCAAAATGTACATTTACATTATAGATTTATAAAGAAATATAAAACAATACCATTTTAAAAACTGAACCTGATTACATACATTATTTTACAACCTGATGGCGTATTTAATAGTAGAATTTTTCAATCTGTTTCTCCTTGTCTTTAATAGTGTCTGGTGATTAAAGCATATAATAACATAATAAACACCAGAATTATCAGAATTTTCAGTTTGTTGCCATTTATCCAATGGATGATTCATACAACTGAAATGTTTTATGCTGACTTGCACTAAAACACGTAAAACTAGCTTGCTATGTTACACTGGGCATCTGTGATTTTGGCCTAAACATGATGCTCTATGGTTGAATGTCTTATTGCCTAAGCATCTACCAGCAAATTACAGGTCAAAAACCATTGGTTTAGTGAATTACAGTGCAGTCACTGTGTCCCATGGGGCTGTCTGTGTCAGTGTGTAAAGCAGAGGGAATCCAGGAGTAAATGTAGTCTTTTTCACATACACAGATAGATATATAATGTACTGCTAGAAAGAAAAAAATATTGATATTTTCACAGGGGGATTGATTCTTAAGAAAGAAACATCAGGATTGGAAGCATTGATATTTCTGTAATGATTCACCCACCTCTACCTGGAAGGGTTCTTGATTCATCCAGAATACTAATTCCTAATTATGCTGGTGATTAATCTGACACAAAATGCCTTCAATCCAGCATGTAAAGGTCTAACCAATGGCAGAGCTCACTTAGCCTTATCTACCTTGATACCAAAGAGAATAGAATCTGATTGGATCATATTTCATTTGGCATCTCAAGAATTTAGGAGTTTGTTTTCAAGCAAAACTTCACATTTAAATAACAGTAGCACTACAGTCCTTGCCTAGATTCATTGCAAACATGTGTGTAATTAGCAGAAATCATTAGGCCTCCTCTGGAGGCTTACATGGCCCTGAGGGTCTATCTCACCTGGACCTGAACTGTAAAATGGACCTGGGTTATTTTAAGAGTGTACGTTTAAAAAAATGCCTGCTGTATTCAAATTACAATTACATTTCTTTCAGATACTCTTGGAATATTTGTCCTTGTAAAGTTGTACATGCAAATAAAAACAAGAAATTAAGCATTTAAAAAATAATAACACTATGTTATGAAACAAAGTCCTGTAGATGCCAAAACAGCCCATTTGAAAACGTCTTTAAAAATGTAGGTGAAGTCAATCAGGTATCGAAATACCTTAATAAAAGTGTCATTTGGGATCAGTGATCAAACGCTTCCTTGTATTATATTCTGTCTCACACAAATTCTAAGTGGAGCAATATATGGAAATATCTGAACAGTTTATTGTGTAAATAGTCATTCTGTAGACCACGTAGTAAATCATATATGCCTGTATCTGCATGTAACATTGAAAGGAAGGAAACAGGCTCCTTCAAAACAGAGAAGATTTGAGATACAATATTTACTGAAGGACTAATTGTAAGCCATATAAAACTATACAAAATTTATCATTGTGCATTAACATTTTTGACTCAACATTTTGACTAATCTGAAGCTTGTAACAGACATATTAACATATGCTGGAGCTTGTATGTTGCATTTCAGAGTGGCTCCTTCAGTAAAGTATCCTAATATAGTGTTGATGTTTACCATTTCTATCCCACTGGTTAATATGCTGCTCATATTTACAGTCAGTGATGGATCCAGAAGGCATAGTGTAGCATTTCATGAAATATCTCCCACCCATTATAAACGAAAAAACATGATTGGCTGATTCCACAATCAGCACTGAATTATGTTGGTGGTTCATACATCAAATGTCTGCTTTTAAGCCACAGGTTGTTGCAGTGGTATTAATGTAATTCTGCTAGAAAAAAAAACAGTATTTTTTAATGTGTCTGTGATCTGGTTGCTGCCTTTTTCTGTAATTCAGCTACCATTTTTCTGTCTAGATTATGTAATGTCAAAACACCTACTACCCAAGTCTGTTTGACCTTAAACTCCAGGAATTATTTTGGCTTTTTTGGCACCAGCCAAATGTTCCCATATTTTCCCCAAATTTCAAACCTACTGGATGAGGGTCCCCACAAAGAGCTAAATACAGACACGCAAACACAAACACACACATGCACACACAATATATCCCCAGACAATAGACGTGTACACATGCAGGCAACACATCCAATATACAGACAAACTCTCACACACCTTAGCGAGCTGATGCTGGAGAGCGTTCCTGGCGTAGGTGGTCTGAGAGCTGTGGGCAATGAAGGCAGCGTTAACCCGGTCGTACTGCGCCCACATTTCCCCTGCAGTGACTCCAACGCCCGCTTTGCTTCTTCCCGTGTGCTGCAAACCCACTGCCCCCCCAACCACCACTTCCATGAGACAACATTTGGGCTTTTCCTCCATGTGCTGAACCCATCACCAGAGCTCAGAAAACACAGAGAGGAAAAGCATAATGAACATGTGAAGGGATTGACGGATCCAAAAGACACCTGTGCAGATTTAGACGTGAGGTCATACATGCACTGATCAGCCACAACATTAAAACCACTGACAGGTGGCATCTGTGAAGGGGTGTCATATATAGGCAGCAAGTGAACAGTCAGTTCTTGAAGCTGATTGTTGCAGCCATCAAAATTTGTTTTAATAGTTGGGATAAATTACTCGAGGCCTTCTTGAAGTTCTAGATACGTCACGGACTGTAAATACGAGCAGCAGCAGACCCTTCCCTGAAAGACTAAGTCTAGAAGTACTGCACCCAAGCTCGGTTATATGTTAGCGTCTGTTAGCGTTAAGATATTTTGTCCAACTGGTCAACCAGTGACAGTGTCATGGGTGCCCAATGATCATTGATGAATGCAGGGATCAAAGGCTAAACTGTAGCAGGTCTGCAGCTATCCAGCCCCCATACACAGCAAGTGTGTGTCCTGACACCTTTCCATCATATCCAGCATTCACTTCTGCAGCAATTTATGCTACAGTTACTTGACCCTGTCACCAATTCTTCAATCATTATTCCTCTTTTGAAAGGTACTAACCACTGGTGGGCAGTGGAGGCCTAGTGGTTAGGACGCTGCCTTTGGGACCTGAAGGTTGCAGGTTCAAGTCCTGGCCTGGGCACCACTGAGGTTCCCTTGAGCAAGGTACCATCCTGCTACACTGCTCCCCGGGCACTGTTGATAGCTGCCTGCTGCTCCACGTGTGATGGGTTAAAAACAGAGGTCACATTTCGTTTTGGTGCTTGCGTGTGTTTACAATGACAAATAGTCACTTTCACTTTAACGACAACATATTGGGAGATTTTGGAGATGCTCTGACCTAGTTGTCTAGCCATTACAGTTCCTTCAAGATCTGACTGTTCAGTTGATGCCTAGTATATCCCACCTCTAGAAAGGTGCTGTAACAAGATCAGCAATGCTATTTACTTCATCAGTGTTTAATGTTATGGCTGTTCAGTGGATGCAAACAGTGCATGCTTCCATCCACTTGAACAATGTCCATTAATGTTTTTTACTGTAGCTATGAAATTGCACAGAAAAGTCTTAAAGGTCCCATATTTTCCTTGTATGGACACTCTTCATCTGAGGTCCACTTATTTTATGTGGTTTTATGTACAAAAATGTACATAAGTACAATTCATCTTTATGTGAAGTGAAACTCTTGTGAAGTGAAACTCTGTCATTGTGAACACACTCAAGCACCACAACGAAATGTGACCTCTGCATTTAACCCATCACAC
>JBBPDA010000081.1:31827482-31838007 GCA_037974385.1 Arnoldichthys spilopterus
ACAGCGCCCGGGGAGCAGTGTAGCGGGACGGTACCTTGCTCAAGGGAACCTCAGTGGAGCCCAGGGACTCGAACCTGAGACCTTCAGGTCTCAAAGGAAGTGTCCTAACCACTAGGCCACCACGTTGTACCTAGAGCGCTAACTTAGCAATGGATCATGAATTTGGCTCTTTGTTTGGTTATTGGTATCTGCACCAACAACGACCATGTTGCTGAGCAGATATTTTAAAAGATTACTGTAGCTACGCTGTAGCTATTAGATAATCATAGGCTTCCACCTAGAAGCTTTAAAAATGTTTGGGGCAGAGAGGGTTGTACATAAGCACTGAGTAGGACTCAGGACGACGCAGAAACAGCATGCAAGCTCCAACGGATGTAATGTTTAGATTCAAATTGGGGCGGCATGGTGGTGCAGTGGTTAACGCTGTCATCTCACAGCGAGAATGTCCTGGGTTCGATCCCCGGGTCGGCCACGGGTGCCTATCTGTGTGGAGTGTTCGAGCTCTCCCCGTGTTGGTGTGTGTTCCCTCCGGGTTCTCTGTTTCCTCCCACAGTCCAAAGGCTGCAGTAGGTTGATTGGATTCTCTACGTTGCCCATAGGTGTGAGTGTGTGTATGAATGGTTGTCTGTCTATGTGTTGCCCTGCGATGGGTAGGCCCACAGTCAGCTGGGAATGGCTCCAGCTTCCCCGCGACCCGTAAACGGAAGAAGCGGTTTAAAAAAATAGATGGATGGATGGGTGGATTCAAATTGACAGACCATTCATTCATGAACCAGAGACCATGTATGTTTATTTTTATTGCTTTAATTGTGATTCACGTATGTTAAGCTCTCTATTGTAATACAAAATAAGGGCAGAATCATACATTTATACTAAGATGTGGTCCGCATGTCACATTTTTATTCTAATTATTGAGTTCTCCTGCACCCATTGCTATAAAATCAAGCACATAGACCTGTAATCTTTATAGAGAAACACTGGCAGTAGAATGGATAGCACTGAAGGGCTCAGTAACTTTAAATATGACATTGCTATAGGCCCTTTGCCACCAGTCATTTTTTGAAGTTTCTACCCTGCTACATCTACAGCAACCCTGGCGTAAGAGCCTATATTCTGAAATGAAATCATCTAGGAACAACAACAGCTTAGCCACAGTGGTAGACCATGTGAACTCGCAGTGGGGCTGATGAGTGCTAAAGTCATGTCAAGTCAAGTCAAGTTTATTTGTATGGCGCTTTTTACAACTGACGTTGTCACAAAGCAGCTTTACAGAAACCGGGTCCGAGCCCCAAAGAGCCAAGGGCGACAGAGGCAAGGAAAAACTCCCTAAGCAGTAGGAAGAAACCTTGGGAGGAACCAAGGGTCAGAAGGGGGAACCCATCCTCCTGTGGTTGACACCGGATAGCAAAAACAAGCAGGAGAAAAGAAAGAAAAATAACAAAATAAACATAAATGTAAATAATAGTTCTTAGTATAAATGGGCAGCAGCAGTTCCTTGTGTAGAGGAGCCATAAAGTGCATTCATAGTGCCAACAGAAAAGTTTGGTAGAGGAGGTATAATTGCCTGGGGCTGTTTTTCAGGGTTTGGACGCAGTGTAGGGTAATATTAATGCTATAGTATGCTAATTTGAATGCTAAAGCAAAGTCCTTACACTGGTTTAACGAGTTTGCTATGGAGGAACTCCAGTGGCCTGCATGCCCTAGTGAAGATATTTGAGATGAAGTAGAACGTCGACAGGCCTTCTCATCCAACATCAGCACCTGACCTCACAAAGGCACAAATTCCCACAGACACACTCCAGAAGAGTAGAGACCGTTAAAGCCTTAAAGGCCTCAGTCTGGGGAATTGATTTTTACACAGTGAACTCAGACACGGACTTTAGCAAATAAACTAGGTGTGAAAACAACGAGTTGCACTAATATACAAGTCGTAACCTGTGGAAAGTGAAAGAAAGAACAAGGAAGTGAATGAATGAAGGGAAAGAGGGATTTAGGGAAATGGGAGTGCTGGTGCAGTGCTTTCAGCTAAACTGAGGTACATAGCAAATGCACACACACACACACACACACACGCATAACAGGCTCTCACACTCATGCTCTGTGTGAGCTAGAGTGACCGGGTCAGTGACACTGATCCTTCAACTGATCTTACAGTGCAACATGATGCAACACATGTTGTTCTTGCTTGTGCATAAATGATCATCTTAGCCCTGGGCATTGCTTGTTGCTAAAGGCCTATTGTAAGAATAGAGCAGTGCAAATTTCAGTTCCTGAAATAAATCGCTAGCAATAGACATGGGGTGTCATTTGGCAAATTCTTGCAAATTTTGCACAAAATAAAATGTGATGTGTGCCATAACTTTTACACAGGCTGTGCTTTGTTTTTATGTTTCCAATACCCTATAATCTTTAGCAAATCAACAATAACTGGGCATTGACATTTTGCAGGTGAGGCTACCGAGTGATGCAACCGTCCAAGCTCCCCAATCCCCACTACCCAATAACTGATGCTAGCCAGCGCTAGTGTCTGTTGGTGTCTGTGAAACTGGCAGTCAGCGCTCTCCTCCGATTGTGTTGAGTCAAACGATATTGTGTTAGCAAACGTTTGAAAAGATGAAGTCCTGCTTCATGTGACTCAGTGGAAGCACTTGCTAGCCTTCACTCTCCCATTGATGACAGCATTTTGTCATAGGGGGAGACCTGGTTAGGAGATGCTACTGGCCTTGGCTAAAATTGGGAGAAAATAGGGTAACAGGGTGAATATGGGTAATAACAAAACTGTAAAAAAAACTATTTAAAAAAAAAAACACTTTAAAAATCAACAAAAAATTGACCCGAGGCGTCCAAAGCTTAGCATTTTTTAAAGTCCTGTCCTGATGCTTTTGTGAAATAAATAACCTTGTGCTAGAGACATGATCTTGAGGTTTTGAGCTGAATTTTACTACGCCAGGCCATATTTTGGCTGTTGATTTATGTTATTTCTCAGCCGTTGCAAATCTAGCATTTAAAGGTTTCATACCCTTACAAGCAACAGAAACTCACCCTTCTGTATGGCTTTACAGTGGGCAGGGGTGGCCTAGTGGTTAGCTGCCTTTGGGACCCGAAGGTCGCAGGTTCGAGTCCCGGCCCGGTCACCACTGAGGTTTCTTTGATTACGATCCCGTCCCGCTACACTGCTCCCCGGGTGCTGTTGATAGGTTGATGGGTTAAATGTAGAGATCCCATTTCGTTGTGGTGTTTTGAGTGTGTTCACAATGACAAATAGTCACTTTCACTTCTACTTTATAGCCGTAACTATCACAGTACATTTTAACCGTGGCTTACAGTCCTGTCAGCTGCAATGGAATACTGTTAAGCATTTGTGACATACAACACTATTTCTAACTGCTAATACTAACCGCGACTTTCAGATATCAGAGAACTACGAGAAATGTATTTGACTACCAAAGGAATGAGCAGCATCAAATTTCTCATACCCTGTTGTTGTCTCGAGATAAGGCCTTGGCAAAGCATGCTACAGTTACAGGTCATGTGTAAACCTAATGTGCAAGCTAAAAGAGACCATTTACACCAGGACAACCGAACATGCATGATTTTCTATGTGACAGCCTACACAGCAGTTGCAAGGCGCCGTTCACACTTCTAGTGTTAAAAGCTCCTCATTGGGACTGCTTTTCTTGCTCTACCATGCTGTCAAAAGCCTGGAGCCACTTGGGATGTTAAAGTAGACATTGCCAGTTGTCAGGGGAAGGACACTTGAAGCTCCAGCCCCAGAATAGCTTGGTGCTCTAGTAAAGAAAATCGTTTCTGTGCAGCAAATATCCCGGTGGCGTTATCCAGCACAGTAACGTAAACATTAAAGAACATGCATTAGAACAAGGACTGCTTAGCTATGGGTGTAACAGCTGGATATTACACTGGATTAGAAGGATATTAGAAGGATTTGAGTTTCTTTACAGTGGTGGTGAATGGAACCAAAAGCTGCAAGGTCTACAAACCATCAGCTGCCCACTGCTCCTACACCAGTGGGTTAAATGCAGAGTCACATTTCACTGTGGTGTGTTCGCAATGGCAAATCACTCACTTTCACTTAAAATCTAATAATTTTAGGTTTTTAAGTAGACTGTGTTGCCATACAGCACGCTTAATGTTGCCCTCCACCAAGAACGGAATATAAAAAATGTTACTCCGACTATTTATATAATATTTATAGCCATTTTATTCCAAAACTTTATGTAGACATTTAAATCCCTCCAGTTCCCATCACCGCCGCTGTGAAAAATTCAGACTAATTTCAATGCCTTTTGGGTGAACTGATCATAAGTAGGCAGTGGTAAGAGCAAGTGTGAATGTAGTCTGGTATGTCTCAGAGACACATTGTGATCTGATCAGTCAAACCACCTTGTGGTCAGGAACTCATATGACCAAAGGGACAAAGGGGAACCCTCAGGCCCTTCTAGGCCTAAAGAGAAGGCCTTATGATTTCTGAGAACTAAAATACAAATTTCTAGCATTTTTATTCAGTACAGTCATATTTCTAGTTAAACCCAGGGGGTCTTGTAGGATTGCTCCTACTTTATTAAGGTTTGGTTGGAAAGAACCTAAAACAGCTGATACACAATTTCCAGTGAGCTTTTTCTCTGACACCTATGTAATTAAACGAGTTCTTCCATTCATTCGTTTTTCAAGAGCTGCCCCGAATGCCTATGCATCAGAACAGCACCCAGCATAGTAAGGAAGTGACGGTGGCATCAGCTTATCCAGTTTTGATTTACAGTATGTAAGATCTATTTTGTGAGCATCAGTTTACCAGCTTAACCAAACTGTTTTGGTCAAGTGGCAAATACTGTCACCTCTCTTTACTGTAGAAATAGCTCTAGAAATGCTACATACAATAAAATATATATGTTGATGTCTGTTTCAAGCCTACTATAGAAGGTTCAGAAGTCCATGTTTAATCAAGAACGGATTCTTAGAAGCATGTGTGTCTAATATGTCTCTTTTTTTAATAAAGGCTATCATCACAAAAAGCTGTTGTTTTTCAGTCCAGGGCACCTAAACATTTTTATAGCCTGTATATGTTCGCAAACCGTGACACCATTGAGGGGACAGGGGAGAAAATTTAAGAATCAACCATCCTCCAGTCATAGAATCCAATCTCATTGGAGGTTCAGTAACCATGGCAATTCCAGCTGTAATGGCTATACATCTTGCCTTGATGAACTCACTCTACATGGATATAGATTTATAGATCTGTAGATGTTAATGCTAAGCCTTAGACTGCAGTTTCAGACACAAGCAAAATTAGCATCTCATTACTTACACTGATCAATACATTGTGGTTATTAAACTGCCTCTTTTATTCATTATTAGTAATTTCTCATAAAACTAGACAGGTCTTGCTTTATTAATGAAGATGGTCTTTGCCTCATGGGGCTTGGTGTCACTATATATCATTTGAGGCTGGTTCATAGTGTGTGTCTAGGTCTCAAAAGTTATGGCCTTGACTATAACTCTGATGAGGACTACTTCTCAGTGGAAGCACTTGCTAGCCTTCACTCTCCCATTGATGACAGCATTTTGTCATAGGGGGAGACCTGGTTAGGAGATGCTACTGGCCTTGGCTAAAATTGGGAGAAAATAGGGTAACAGGGTGAATATGGGTAATAACAAAACTGTAAAAAAAACTATTTAAAAAAAAAAACACTTTAAAAATCAACAAAAAATTGACCCGAGGCGTCCAAAGCTTAGCATTTTTTAAAGTCCTGTCCTGATGCTTTTGTGAAATAAATAACCTTGTGCTAGAGACATGATCTTGAGGTTTTGAGCTGAATTTTACTACGCCAGGCCATATTTTGGCTGTTGATGTCTGTTATTTCTCAGAAGAACTGCGCTATAAATATATAAACTGCGTGCTGATGAACAACACAGACCCAAGAGTGTGTTTCTAAAGCTTCAACCGTTTACTGACCAGTGGACCTCTCCAGGGCATAGCAATCACACAGAGTGACAGCAAGTCAGTAAGGCACACCCAAATGAGCCCTGAGCTACAGTTCAATTATCTCGGGCTTTCCTCTCTGTGTGGGTTATTCCACATTCACTGCATTAGTTACCTCATTCCTATAATTAAAGTCTAGCAGCTCGAGTAAAATAGCTCTCATTAGACCAGACTGAGTTTCAGTGGTGCACTGAAAAAAGGCATTTTGGCCAGTAAAATGGACCTTAAAAGTAATCTGAATGCGTAATCTTTCTGAGATTGCGGTCAAAATATACAGTGAAAGTGTCATATTCTGTCGGCAGTTGTGCATACTTCAAGCATTATTTATTGGAAAATAAATACATTATGTATATTTCTTGATAAAAGCTGTTATCCATATTTCTTAAGCAACATTTCTTTCAGTGGAACAAGACACTTCCACTAATACTTAAATCAAGAGCCTACAGAAAACAAATGACCAAAAACCATTTCGTTTAATTAAATCGTTATTTATTTGTATAAATAAATGTAAAAACCAAACCGAAATATGTTAACTTTAATGGATTCAATACACATGCACGCATTCTTTTTTTTAGCTGCAGCTTTCCAAAATAAACACCTAAACAACGTAAGTGAATGTGTAGCTTTGCCCACAGTTAGCACAAACATTCAGTCACGTCAATGAAACGTTCAATACTTATGGAGTCTACAGACCTAAAGAAACTGAAACACAGTGTGCACTTATTTTCACTTAGAAAATCAAGAGGTATTTGCCAAGAGTACCCTAACCATTTGCATACATTTGCATTTGGCTGTGTGACAGGCAAAGTATTTTTGTTTTTGTTAGAATATTGTTGATCTTTACTGAATGGCTTAGACAAAAAATCACTTGCTTTATACATTACTTTCTTATGTTGCTTTTGTGCCACCTCATCAAATTTAAAACTTAAATAACCTTATACTGAGTGAAGGTGAATTTATGTGACCTTCATATGTTATCGGACATAGAACATAGACGTTTGCTGTAGAGAGGGAGATGGCACTAACAAACAATGTGAGGATAGTGGGAAACCTCAATCTCTGATTTGAGGGTATGCCACAAAAAAAGTAGCCGTAGAGGACGATAATTGTGGTGTATTTTAGTTATTCAGGGGCCAAACACTGCTCTACATTGATAAAAACACCATTAATGTGAAGGGACTCCTCTACTTGTAATAATTATTTCTTATAGCAATGCAAAATAATTACACTCTGCTTTAGCTGTAGAAGACAAAAGTAGAGGAGAAAGAAATATTCTGGACACGTCTTTTTTCTGTTCAAAATCACATTCTATGTCGTAGTTATGGCCTTCAAAACAAACTCAATATCAAATTGCATTTTTTTGAATCAATATTTTGATTGTAAATTAAATGTGATTATTTTCTTTGAATTAATCTTCTTTTTTTGCCAAACGTATACTTTTCAGAGGTTTAACCATTTCCTTGTTGAGTTGCAGCTGGTGAGCTAAGTAAACTATGCTAGCAGGCCAAAACTAACCCACACTACCGCACAGGCCTGATTCCTCTAACTGACATTAAAATTACACAAATTTACAAAATGTCTCTTATCTAAGATAAAGTGGAGTGACCAGTGTTGGCCTGTTGCATTTCAAATGTAGCTGCTAAGCTAAGCAAACTATGCTAGCTGGCCAAAACTTTCCCACAATATATTTCTGGCCTGATTTCAGCAAAGTGATGTTGAAATTTCACACATTTACAAAATATAGACTCCTATCTGAGAAAACCTGACAAGTTGAATGATTGTGTGACTGCTGAATTAGTTGTTTTCTGCAGTGTGTTTAGCTGTAGCTGAGCCACACTATCCAGTGTGTTTTAGACCTGGTAGTACTTTAGATTAGGAATAGGTGAAACAGACATAATATTATAGCACAATATCTCATGCTGTTTTCACAGTAACAGTAGAAATGACAATATGAAAATAAACCATTCAATGTTATATTTTTTAACATTGAATTGATTTTTTTTATTCGATCAATGGGGCTTCCTTCCTGCTCATTCATCTGTAGAATAGCTTAAGCACCATGGACCCCCACCACAAGTTGATTTGCTGCTCACACCTTAGCCATATTAGTCATTGAACTTAACTAATGCCACCTTCATAAACTGAGACTGTTTTTTATCTTTTTAAATGTTCTTTGTTTTATCTATCTGGTGTTGACCAGTGGAGGATGGGTTGGTTCCTTTCACGGCTTTCTCCTCCACTGGTTTTCCTTGCCTCCGTTGCCTTTGGCTTGCTCAATAACAGCCTTGGACCCAGACTTTGTAAAGTGGTAATAGAATTTAATCTTTTTGGCCAAACAGTCCTAAGGACCCGTGCACCACAAACCTTCATCCACAACAGTAAAACGTAATCCTGAACATCAAACAAACAGATGGACAAACAGAAATGATGTGAAAACACTTTTTTCTGTAAAAGTGCAAATAATGTTTAAATAATGTGTAAACATGAGATTATGGGAACAAATTCTGATCATAGGGAGGAATAGTGCCAGTATATCATGGATAATATGATATGGCACTACCCCAAGTCAGATGGAACAAGAGACTGTGACTGGTCTCCACATGTGTGGAATGGCACTGTAAACCACATTGTTAAAGTTTCAAACCCTTCTTTAATTGCCTAGTTCATATACAATAATACAAAAACAGGCTTTTGTTTTTGTCTCGTCACGCAACCCAAGACAAGTGCATCCACCTATTTGGCCTACAGCAGTTTAGCTCTGACGTTACATGCAGTGTTTTTTTTTTTGGTTGTTTTTTTTGTTTTTTTTGAAAGAGGCACAATGCACGACAGGCCATCAGTGGCCATTTACATGCACATCGCTGAGAAAGGCACAGAAAGGAAAACGAAAGGAAGGAAAGAATTTCTTAGGGATAAAAAAGGATGGGAGTTGGTCGCGTTAAAAGGAATTATGATGCAGGGGGAAAATGTAAGATGCGGTATCTTGAAACGCCAAACCGATGCTTTCATTTTTTTATTTATTTTAAATCAAAGGTGCTTTGCGGTGGACATGCATGGCTTACTGCCAGTAAAACACATGTGCATGTGTGAGCATGTTCGTGTGCACACATGCACGTGTGTGCGAGAGAAAAAAGACTGGATGTTATACTTGTCATTTAGAAGAGTGGGTGGTTCTACCCTGTTTAACCCTTAGGTCTTGTTGCTAGGCAACAGCTGACAGATTGCCGTGGAAATCTCTTGGAATGGTTCTCTAGAAGACTAGAGAGCGAGAGGGAGAGTGAAAGAGAGAAAGACCGAGAGAGAGAGAGAGAGAGAGAGAGAGAGAGAGAGGGAGAGTGAAAGAGAGAAAGACCGAGAGAGAGAGAGAGGGTGAGCTGAGCGTGAGCGTGAAAGAGCGAGATTGACTTGGAAGAGTCAGCCTGATCTCTCTCTTCTGTCCATGTAAAGGACAGGCCGGTTCTATGTGTCCCTATGTGTGTGTGTGTGTGTGTGTGTGTGTGTATATGAAGCCTGAGGTGATGCATGGATCGTGAGCACTATGACTCACCCTTCTGGAAGCTGTTTGGTCGTGTGTATACGTTTTTGGGTGCGTGTCTCTCTTCTGCTCCGTTTATACCCTCTATGCCTTCCTTTCCCCCCACCCCCACCACTCCCGGCGTCTCAGGTCCTGCAGGCTCTTCAGCAGAAACCAACATGTGTGCACACGCATGCGTTGGAGCTGTGGCAAAACACACTTGCTTACGGACTCCCAGATTTTCTCACTTGCTGTAAAGCTGTTAAAGTCATGAATAATTCGTTGAATGCTGCATGTTTAACAGCAGGATGAATTATTAACGCAGGTGTTTCCCTGTGATTCGAAGGCCTCTGATATGTCAGTCTTCTTGTCTTTGGAGCCATGTCTCCATTAAGATCAGCCCATTCCAAGTGGAGCTGGGGGGGGGGCGATTTTAGCCTGTAAACGACAACAAAAAAGTGGTGGGCAGTGTGGGCATAGTGGTTAGGGACCCATGTGATTGGAGGGTCACGGGTTCAAGTCCCGACCCAGGCACCACTGAGGTACCCTCGAGCAAGGTAACGTCCCACTACACTGCTCGCCGGGTGGATGGGCTAAATGCGGAGGTCACATTTTTTTGTGGCACACTTTGTGCGATGGGGTGTGTTCACAATGACAAATAGTCACTTTCACTTCAAACTAGCTGATTGGATGTCAGCAATGTTCAGTAATTATGCAAATTCCGGCATGCAGACGTCTTTTATAACATCATACTTGAACCTAAATAGTGTTTAAAGGCTGCTTTTGTCAGGTTTTCACATGCTAATTTCTGCCAACCCCCCACTGAATTTCTAATAGTATGTTAGCACTAAGCTAACAATCGTGCATTTTAGATTAAACACAGACATCTGAAGCTTGTAGATGACATTCTATGTTTTATTTAAAGCCTATAACGCACATTGTGGGCAGTGGTGGCCTAGTGGTTAGGACGCTGCCTTTGAGACCTGAAGGTCGCAGGTTCGAGTCCCTGGGCA
>JBBPDA010000081.1:31845236-31855655 GCA_037974385.1 Arnoldichthys spilopterus
CTCTCTCTCTCTCTCTCTCTCTCTCTCTCTCTCTCTCTCTCTCTCTCTCTCTCTCTCTCTCTCGCTCTCTTTCTCTCACTCTCTTTCTCTCTCTCTCTCTCTCTCTCTCTCTGCCTCTCTCGTCTGATATCTATTTATATCTTAGCTTCCTTCCAACATGTGAGCTCGTGCTTGCAAAATTAAAAAGAAGAAGAAGAAGAAGCACTTCCTGAGTGCAGCCGTATCTGTGCGAGGCAGCCAATCTGGTCGGCCATGGGCGCTAATATAAAAGTGTGCAGTCGCAGGCGCGTGAGTGAGCTTTACTGTCAGCGCTTCACAACTGGAAACATGAAGTTCATTTAAGCATCGCAGCGCCTCATTTGCATCAGCAATGCTGCCCCAGCAGCTCCTGCATGGCAACAGGTCATCGGCGGAGCGCAAGGTGCTGATTTGCCGCACTTTCGCTGTGCCTTTCGGCGCGGCTCCTGCCCGGTGCCCATGTGGTCACCGTCCCGCTGCCGTCACGCTCACGTACCCTGGAGGAGGAACGAACAAGCCGCTGAACCTTCGACTCGTTAATGAAGTTAATGAGTGAGACGAATATTTGAACTTTGATCTGCTGACACAGGCCTCCTTAATTATCCAAGTATGCGCGGCGGGGCATTCTCGCTTTCTTCACCAAAGTCCAGTTTTGTTCACTGTGCTTTGAGCTTGAGTCATCATATGAATTTGAAAGTGACTATTTGTGAACACACTGAAGCGCCACAACGAAAAACGTGACCTCTGCATTTAACCCATCACACGTGCACACGTGGAGCACTGGGCAGCTATCAACAGCACCCGGGGAGCAGTGTAGCGGGACGGTACCTTGCTCAAGGGTACCTCAGTGGTGTCAGAGCTGGAACTCGAACCTGCGACCTTCAGGTCCCAAAGGCAGCGTCCTAACCACTTATCCACCACTGACACAACATTAGAGGTCTATTATATGCAAACCACTAAGAATTGCATTATTAGCTCTAATAACCCACAATAAACGCATCGAGATTGTCATTAGGGGTGTAAACATGAATGGATCTGTATCGATGCATCGACCATAATGATTCACGATCCAAATGTCGATGTAACCCATAAAAAAATGGGTTCTGCTGTGTTTTGTACTGAGAAGCTGCTTCTGCTTGTGACGACGTAGCTGCGTTTGACCTTTAATAAATAATAAAATGTTCATTATAAATCTGTCTGCACGTGTGAGATGATGGAAATGTAGCAGATTGTGTGAAATTTCATCATAGTTCATATTGACTGCAGACCCCAGGGTCTAACCCGATCAACTGAATCGCATCGCTGCAAATTTTGAAGTATTGCCAACGTATCGGATCGTTGGCTAAAATAATCGGACTGAATCAAGATGAAACGCATGATTTACAGCCATAATTGTTATGTAAATTACAATATTGTCAACTTAATTAAAGCAGAGTTGTAATTATGAATAATTAGAGGCTAAAACATGAAATTATGTATTTTGAACTGAATAGTTTATTGGATTTTTTTTTGTAATTTCATAAAAAATTAAATAATAGTGTAATACTATTATTACATTACATTACTATAAATGCAGTGGCCTAGTGGTTAGGACACTGCCTTTGAGACCTGAAGGTCGCAGGTTCGAGTCCCTGCCCGGGCACTACTGAGCTTCCCTTGACCGAGGTACCGTCCCACTACACTGCTCCCTGGGCGCTGTTGATGGCACGTGTGATGGGTTAAATGCAGAGTCACTTTCACTTTAAAATAATGGTGTAAAAGTAGTATTACACTACTTTAATGCATAACACTATTATACTAATGTAATTACACTATTATACATTGATAAATCCTAAAGCGAGTTGACTAATGAGAGACTAAAACAAGAAATTTGCATTGTGTATTCTAAACTGAATAGTTTTTTTTTTCTAGTTTCAACACTTTTTATTGATCAAATTATATATATATATGGGTAATGCTATTATACAATACTATTAATGCATAATAATAGTGTAAAAGTAGTATTATTAGACTACTTTAATGTATAACACTATTATACATATGTAATTACACTATTATTATACATTAATAAGGTGTGAATAATAATTCATCCCTTATTTCTCATAGTTTTCTCATGTTGGTTATTGCTAATAACTAATAATGCCAATTTGAACCTGTGTGTTTGTGTTCCAGGACCCCCGCAGCAAACACAAATTTAAGGTACACACATACTCCAGTCCCACATTCTGTGACCACTGTGGATCTCTGCTTTATGGACTTATACACCAGGGGATGAAATGTGACAGTAAGTACACACAAAAATAGACGCACTCACACAGGACTGACAAATACGATTATTACTGAGCCCTCACACGCCAATCAGGGGAAAAATCTGGAGGCAGTGCTCTCTAGTGGCTAATATCGAGCTATTGCATGGGACGTCGTGAATGGGACGTGTCCCTGTTGGAATAAAGACTCGTATCATCGCAGTAACCTATAATGGAAGTTAACGTAATGTAATTTGGAACTTGTGGTGTGGGTCGGGGTGCACACAATAGAGAAGAGATCTCATTTGCATATTACAGCTTCCTGCTATAATGGTTAACCAGCACTGTATTGTTCGCCCCTAACATTTGGGAAGGTATTCAGATGCAAATGTGTGATGGAGCAAGTTTTTTTTTTTTTTTCCAGATACTTTAGTACAGATCGCAGTGTATTTGAGAATGCGCGTGGGTGTTTACAGGTGGCGTGTGATATTTTCAGTGCTGAGTGTGAGTTTCTAAATGTGTGTGTGTGTGTGTGTGTGAGTGCGAGAAAGGGATGCAACATGTAAAGCCATGCATTTGAATGTGTTTGTGTGTTTATGCAGACTGCATGATGAATATTCATAAGAGATGTGTGACCAACGTTCCGAGCCTGTGTGGGACGGATCACACAGAAAGGAGAGGAAGACTCCACATCAGCGCCGACATAAAAGACGGCGCGCTCACCGTAACCGGTGAGTGACCCGCTGAGTATTTTTCGTTTCTTTGGCACTGACATATGAAACGCTACATTGTACACAAGACACTGTACATGAGATATGATTAGCCGTTAAATATATATATAAAAAAGCAACAGTGGTGAAGACTTTGAGTCCAGTTTATGCTTCTGGTCATAGGAAAAAATAAGAACGTCCAGTGGAAATTTTGGGGGGTTTTTTCAACAAGCAAACGTTTCACACTCATAAAACACATAAAAAAGGTGATTATACACATAATCAAAAATGTTTCAAAAATCATTTTCATATTTTAAATACACAAATGCAAGGGTGTACTTGCTTTTTCCATGTGACTGTTCTGTTTTCGCCACGCCTTCAAGACCATCACATTAAAGTGAGGTGTTCTGGATTATGTCATTGATTAGAACCTCAGGAAATCTGGCATCTAGAATGTTCTCTTTGCTCTTAAACCGTGTGGTGTAATCATGCCAAAATTTCACCATGTGATTGGCAGGTAACTTTTGCAATTGCTGGTGTGAAAGTGCATATCTCTACACTCGGAAAGAGATTCGACAGATTTGGCCTGGTATGTCAGGAAAAACCTTTTGCTCTCTGATAAAAGCATTGAAGCAAGACTAAACTTTGCCAAAGAACATACAGGCAAAGTTTTGGCCTGTTGGAATAATACAGACAGAGTTGTTTGGCCACAGTAACAGTATGCATGTGATATAAGCGAAGAGAAAAAAACCCTATACCATCCGTGAAGCATGGTGATGGAGATGTTCTAGATTGGGGATGCTTTGCTGCCTCAGGAACCGAGCAGCTTGCTGCCATTGATTCCGTTCTGAACTCTGCAACATATTAAAGAGTGCTGTTCAAAGGTTGAAGTTGAATCTTTCAATAGGATAATGGTCCCAAACCACCAAGAAATGGGTTAAAAAGATGAAAAGAGGACTTTTTGAACCCCATTGAAATGCTGGGTTGGATTTGAAAAGGGCACTACATGCAAGAAAACCCTTAAACATCTTGAACTTTTGCAAGGAAGAGAGGTTGAAAATCTCAGGTAGCTGTTGACTGAAACTACCTACAAGAATTAATTTCTGTTAAAAGCGGCAATACTAGCTTCTGAGGCCAAGAGCATACTTACTTTCTCTATTATTATTATTATTATTATTATATCTGTCGATAATTCTGTTGAATAGTTGATTGTGTTTTTGTCAATATGTTCAATCAAAATCAACAATGTATCACTTTTGTATATGACACTAACTAATTTACTGTTATTCATAAAATAAACACAAGCAAAATAAATCTAGCTTAACAACTGGATGTGGTTTATTTACAGATGCTAACGTCATACCCCACACTTGTGTTGGCTCACTGATTTGGGGTAAAGGGGAAGTGAATGAACCAGATTTTTGGCCAGAGTTTTACTTTAACTTTGCTTGGCTTACCTGTTCGCCTCAAAAAGAAGATGTAAAGAGCTAGATGTGTTCCCTGTGGTACAGTTTTGTTTTCCCACTGACCTAGCTTCGCTCAGACACTGTGTATGGCTTCTAGCAAAATGAGGTATCTGGAACAAATGTTGAAATGGGGTCCTTGAGTAATGCAGACTTGGTTTTGTACATGCAATCTACACATCTCCCATGCTTTTGGATGATGCCAAGAGTGTGTAACTGGCCATGTTGAATTGAATATAATGATGACCCAAATGTCCCATAATATAACCGTCTACAATATTGCCCACCTCTGCGAATTGCTCTTTCCACAGCTGCCGTTCTGTGTATGGAAAATGGGAAACAGGCTTGTTTCATGTCGCTGCACAAATGGAGCAGCTTGAGCTCAAGTGCTTTGTTTACGGGCATGACAACAGTGGTTAGAGGAAGTGCTCTTGAACCTACAGTCCCCCAGTATTAGGTCGATAACATGGGCTGCCACTCTAAACCAGGAACCTTCCAACTCTACCATGTCATTCAATACTTTCTCATAACTGTCTTTGAGACCTTACCAGTAGCTCCCGACCGATATAAACGTTTTGTAGTCAATACAGATTTCACAGGTGCTCTACTGACCAGGTATGACTGTCATTTTTTAATTGTGACACTCTTTAAACTTTCAACATCCAAATATCACAATATTGTAGTACAGGGGCTGATGCTATTTAGAATTTTTTTATTTTTTTTTGCTTTTTTCAGTTCTCTTCATAAAAAATAGTACAGCATGTTGTTCTCATGCTAAAGGTCAAGTCTGCATAATTTTTTGCATGTTTTTGTTATCCTACCTATGATGGCCTATTGCTCTCAAGTAGTTTAACATGGCGCTCACTAGTGGCAAAGCTGTCCTGTTGTCTGGAGAATGTGAATTCAAATCGTTCAGAATCGTGAGTCGTCAGTATTGGATGATGTTCCTAGTGTTGCTGTCTCTCATTGACATTGGCACTAGCTACCAGAAAGGAACCATCCAGGATTGTGTACATGTACATGCGCATACATCATTTCTGGAAGCTAAAAAATACATGTCTGTAACTTTTACTTTTTCAGTACAACGCTTACTTCATTATTCAAGTTTTGTTTGAAAACAATTCCCCAAATTAAAATCGCCATCAGAAAATCAGAATTTCTTTTTCTCTGTTCCACTGCTTAGGCCTTCAGGAGCTGAACTGATGTCCTACACATCAGATGAGCCTCTACCTTAATTTTGAATTGACAGAGGAATCACATTTTATTTTCCAATGGATGGGACCAGCTTTGTGAAGGAAAACATCACGCGAGGCCTAGGAGGTTCTAGATATTTCACTCAACGAATGAGTGGCAGTCTAACCAGTGGGATTGTGTCGAATACTAAACAACGGCATCTATGTGCCTCTTTACTGAAGGAATCACTGTAGAAATACATACAAGCTCAAATATTGTTACAAGCTTCAGATAAAGCGTTACGTAGGTTGGTGCTAACATACTACTAAAAGTTCATTTGGGTACTAGCAGAGATGTGCTTTCTCATGTTTTTTGACCATGTTCAATACTAAAGGTCTCACAGTTCATTACTGGTGGCTACCAAACTGCCAAAATGTGAAGAGCTAACAATTTACTGAGCAGTGGTGAAAGTCTTTTCCTTTTCTTATAGCTAGATGAAGGCAAATAAAAAACATTTTGCATGCAAGAACCTTATGGGGGGAAACCACAAAACATTTGAATATGTTGATAATACATAAGAAACAGAGATTTATATAAAATAAAGTACAGTTTTGTTGATGAGCAAGATTTTAAAGACCGGGCTTGTGAGCATGTGGGAGTTTGTCAAGTCTGGACCCTGACAATGTGTTCTAAACGACTGTGTGCTTTACAGAGCTATTTTAGCCTGGGGTAGAAACAGACTCCTCTGAAAAATGCATCATGCGATCAATTAGCCAACGATCGCCCCACATCTTTCACTCTTTCCTCTCACTCTCACATTCACACACACACCCACACACACATCAATCTGTTGCCTGCTTGGTACTTTGATATACAGTGCCCTCTTTATACACATTAATTGGAAACATATCAGCTTATTAATAACGGCAAAGTGTCCTCAGCGTTCAATGAAACATATCTAAGCTAATAGTAAAGCAGCATACAGCCGCCAGCTATTGACGTACCACCTACCATTGATAGTTTTCTGGTGCTAGATAAATGAATGAAGATTTTGAGTCGATAATAGAATGTTGCACAATTTTTGTTTCTGGCGTCTAAGTGTTATATTCGAACTGCTCGTGTCTAAATTCTGTGTAAAAACAGCTCTGTTCATCACAAACTTTGATTTTATGACCACATCCCACAAACATTTTGTATTTATATTGGCAAAACAGATGAATTTGTATCTTTTCTGGACAGTCCCTGAAAGTTCTAGAACGTCCTAAAAGATTCCAGAATGTTCTAAAAGATTCCGGAAAGTTCTAGAAACTTCTGGACAGTTCTCACAGTTCCAGGATATTCTGGAAGTTCTACTTAGTATTTAAAGTGAATGGAGAATGTTTTTGCAGATACAGATACATTTCAAAATGTCATTGTCATGAGCACAGAAGCAAAGTTTTTGTGAAGCAACAGTCATTTTGTATTGATTTGTTACCCAGGAACAAAAATAATATTTTTTTAATATATATATATATATGACATTACCAGCTGACAAGTGATGTGAATAACATTGACTATTTAGTTATTTCATTACAGTGGCATCTGTCTGGGTGTTGGGATATATTAACCAGCGATTGAACAGTCAGTTCTTGAAGTTGCTGTGCTGGAAACAGGAAAATTGGTGAACATAAGGATCTGAGCCACTTTCAAAAGAGCCTTATTGTGATGTTCTAGACAACTAAGTCAGAGCATCTCCAGAACAGCAGGTCCTGTGGAGTGTTCCAGGTTTGCAGTAGTTAGTACCTACCAAAAATTATGCAAGGAAGGACAACTGGTGAATCGGCCACAGGGTCATGGGTACCCAAGGCCCACTGATGCACATGGGAGAATGTCTGTACTAGCCTGTCTGTACTGATCCCGCAGGGGAGCTTCTGTAGTACAAAAAGTGATGCTGACTCTGATAGGTCAGTACTCACAGTGCAGCACAGTCAGAGCTGTTTCAACAGCATGAGGGGAACTACTCAGTATTAGCCAGGTGGTGTTAATGTTATGGCTGATCAGTGGGAATATTAAGTATGAACACCCCCAGTAAAATGACATGTATTGTGGATTTCCATTATTAATTCCAACATAAAATGATGACAGATGACATGCAAGCAAACCTAAGACCCAGAGGAGTCCATGGTATTGAAAGACACCTGAAAGTCCAAACTTTGCCTATACCTGTATTATAATATTTATCTAATGTATCAATATTCATTATTTATCACAACGTCTTACACATGGACCTCTCTCTTTCTGTCTTTTCCATGCTTTTATTTTGCTCATAACAGTCAGGGAGGCTCGTAACTTAGTGCCCATGGACCCTAACGGCTTGTCAGACCCGTACGTGAAGCTCAAACTGATACCGGATCCGAAGAGCGAGAGCAAGCAGAAGACCAAAACCATCAAGTGCTCCCTCAACCCCACATGGAACGAAACCTTCACTTTGTAAGTTAGAACTGATTACAAAATAACAACATTTCAAGAAACCCGCCATGTCTAAAAATGCTCAAGCTTGGTTTGTTCACAATTTCACACCTTTGATGTTACCATAACATTCTTATACTTTCTGTGGATTAAAGATTTATTTCAGCTTTAATTCACTATAACAGATTTAAAATGGGTCAAACCAAGTTAAGTGTTACTTTAACCCTTTAGTGTTCTGGCCAGTAATTTGGCCGAGCGCATTTTAAGTTACTATGTCTAACTGAAACATGCACTGAACTTAACTCAGCCTGACTGTTCCATCTATACCAGATTTGTGAAGGAAAACCTCACTTAAGGCCTAGGATGTTCTAGATATTTCACTCAACGAATGAGTGGCAGTCTAACCCGTGGGACTGTGTCGGATGGTAAACAGCGGCATCTGTGTGTCTCTTTACTGAAGGAATCACTGTAGAAATACATACATGCAAGACATACAATACAATACATCCAAGACATACAATACATGCATCTTCTGATTAAGCGTGGAATTACGTAGGTTGGTGCTAACATACTACTAACATTTCATTTGGGCACTAGCAAAGATGCTAGATGGAGGTGGTTCATTTTTGTTATGGATTTTAAGGGCATCCAAGATTTTTATTTGAGTTTTTTGATCAAAAATCCAAACTGTTTGATAGAGGTGTATATTTAAAAACATTGTGGGTTTAACAAAAAAAGTAAACATTATTGCTATTATTGTCCCAAAAGAATATAAAACTCAAATACTTTTTTTTATTGCTTTTCTCTTAAAGTGGCCATTATAGCGTTAAACAGCTTCCAATAATCAAATTGCCTTAATTGGGATTGTTCTTTAGTTGTATTTAATACCCTACTGTTCAAAGCTAGACTTAAGACCTATCTCTTTAAACTTGCATACTGCCTGTGATTTTGAACTGTAACTGCATCAGATACAGTGTTGCAGTTTAATGCAGATTAATGTTTTGTTTTTATTTTATATTGTTTCATTTATTTTGCTTATTTTAATCTTCGCCTCGGTGTACTCTGCTGTTTTTGTAAGGCGTCCCTGAGTGTCTTGATAGACGTCTGTAAATAAAATGAATTATTACTAAAAATTACCTTTAAAGTTTTGGCCTTTGACTATTGCCGCATTTGCCTAGTGCCTTTTATCATGGGAGAACACAAGCAACTCAGCCAAAACAACTGACTACACCACAACCATCTGCAGAAACAGCTATGCAAATAACTATCTGCACACCCAAGAATGAAGAAGGCCCACAGTGCTGATTGTTACACCTGTTTTATCAGAAAGCATAAGAAAAGTTGTGAGTGTTGTGAGTAGCATGTGTAAAGCTGACCCTAGTATTTGAATCCAGTTAAAAAATTCCACCAATACTTTGTGCATGTAAACTTTTAAACCACTTCAGATCTAATATAGTAGATTAGACGTATAATATGACCGATGCAGAAGTTGTGCAAACTGGCCCAAGTCGTGAAAGTTTGAATGTTTTTACCGCTTTAGGAGCATCTGACATTTAGTAAATGTCAGTTTAGGGTTTAAGACCAAATGAATTCTGAACTAGATTATGTCAGAGGAACAAAGAAGAACATGGTGTAGCTTGTTGTAGCGACATCTCAAGGCTTATTGGTTTGAAATTGAGGAAATAGCATCTGTATATCATCATAAATCTAAAATGTAATTAATATTGGCCTTCCAGAGGTTAAGGAGAAGGAATTTGGTAGTGAAAGTGACTCTTTGACATTGTGAACACACTCAAGCACCACAACAAAATGTGACCTCTGCATTTAACCCATCACACGTGGAGCAGCGGGCAGCTACCAACAGCGCCCGGGGAACAGTGTAGTGGGACAGTACCTTGCTCAAGGGTACCTCAGTAGTGCCCGGGCCAGGACTCGAACCTGGGACCTTCAGGTATCAAAGGCAGCGTCTTAACCACTAGACCACCACTGCCTGTAGTGATGTAGGGTGTGAAGTTTGGTCAAGTTATATTGACACAGACTTTATTTTAGCTATTAGCTGTTGTTTTGAAATGACCTTTTATGGAAATAAAGCGCATACCCTAATTAACTAGCAGGTAAGAAAATATATGGCAGCTTGAAAGGTGTGGAGTGTTATTGTTTGAATGTCTTTAGCCTAGGTGAATGTAAATGCTTGGCCTCAAATATATTTTCCGGAATAACATAAATCTAGTTTTTGGGGGAAAATCAATACATAATTTAGTCTATATATATATATATATTTATTCAGGTCCTTCTCAAAAAATTAGCATATTGTGATAAAGTTCATTATTTTCTGTAATGTACTGATAAACATTAGACTTT
>JBBPDA010000081.1:31864271-31900032 GCA_037974385.1 Arnoldichthys spilopterus
TTCCAGTCCATCATGGAGCACCACGTATCCTACCCTAAATCCATGTCTAAAGAGGCCGTGGCCATATGCAAGGGCGTAGGTGTACACAAACACACTTGTGCATGTTTCAAAAGCTTTTACAGATAATGCTATTTAAAAATACTTTGATTGAAGTTTAATTTCTCATCAGATCCCCTTTGATTTCAGATATGTTAGACTATCATTGTGTGTTTCAGTTGATGACCAAGCACCCAGGGAAGCGTTTGGGCTGCGGTCCAGAGGGCGAGCGAGACATTAAGGAGCATGCGTTCTTCCGTTACATGGACTGGGAGAAACTGCAGAACAAAGAGGTCCAACCTCCATTCAAACCCAAAGCAGTAAGTAATGGTCCATTTCTAGGCTTGGGTGCACCTTTGCCTGAGTGCCTCCAAGTTCTTTTATCGTTCTTCCCTTCCGCCCTCAAGAATAGCTTCAAGTCATCACACTTGCCCATGGACACAAGCCGAGACGCGCATCGGTCCACTGTTCCTGTGGTAGATGGGAACGATAAAGCGTTGACTAGGATGTTTAGCTGAGTTGCAGTTCAGCTTTTCTGCATGGGGAGGTGGGGGTAAAGTTCTTTTGGACTTCTGTACCGTTTCTGATCGATTACCTCGGTGTAAGAGGCTTCGGTATAAATGACGGAGCTGAAAGACGTACGACATTATGACTCTTGCGCAACACAAGTGGAAAACATGGCCAAAGGTACATGACCATCTAGGGTTGCCAACTTTGAAGCCTAAAAAGACAGATGAAGCTGCTCTGTCTGTTATGTACCAAAGCTTTGGAAACACACTACTAGTTCATGTACATTAGGCAGCTACACTTCATTGCAGCTTTTATTTAGCCAAGATCTTGTAACACTTCCCCCGTCTTGTTTGTTTTCGTAGCCACGTGTATCTGCTCCTTCGTTTCGTCCCCTGTTTCCAGCTGCATCTCGTCTACGTCTCCGCCCGTTCCCAGGTGTTCAGTGTTACATGTAGTGTATAGGTTCCTGGGTTTGGTTCTGAAATCTGTTGTAGTAAGTTCTGTTGCATCCCCTGTTGTCGTCTCTATGATTCTGGTTAGTTCTTGTTGACGTTAATGCTCTTTAATTAAAAATTATTGCAACTCGCATCTACTTCCATGAACCCAGGAACTCAGTACAATTTTCTTTTAAATTATAATTTATATTTATCTCTGCATTCTGCGTTTTAATTGTCTAGGCCTACTTAGCTGTTTATACATTATTTCCTGTATTTTTTTTAGAAGCTTTTAATTACTTTTTTCAACTCTTATTTGTTAACTTTTATTTTATTTCTTTGTTATAAAATGTTTCTTTCGTTTAGAAATTATATCCAAACTATAATAGTTTTACTTTACAATTATGTCTCTTAGTTTTTTTTTGTAGAGCACTTTGAGCTGCATTTTAACATATTAAGGTGCTATGTAAATAATGTGTATTATTATTATTATTATTATTATTATTATTATTATTGGCATTATTATTATTATTAATGGCGTTATTATTATTATTATTATTATTGGCATTATTATTATTATTATTATTATTATTAATGGCGTTATTATTATTATTGTTATTATTATTATTGGCGTTATTATTATTATTATTGGCATTATTATTATTATTATTATTATTATTGTTGGCATTATTATTATTATTATTATTATTATTATTGGCATTATTATTATTATTTTTATTATTATTATTGGCATTATCTTGGGGGTTCAAATGTGAGTGAGTTGGCAACCCTGGATAATATTCCCAGCTGTCTTAAAGGAACAGTTGAACAACAAAAAAAATCAACACAACTTTCGACATTATAAAGACAGACCTTAAAAAAATGTTACTAAACTTTCCTCTTAGACCGAAAGCAGCTCGCAGGCACATGCTGAGCCATGTGCATCATGGCATGTTACTTAGTCAGACATGATCAAGAGGTCTCAGGGCAGCCAAACAAGATTATAGTATGACAACAGTTGTGTAAATGCCACTAAGTGTACTGTCATCATCAGTGTGACTCAAATAGTGGCTAGACTTACAGCTTCGTGGGCAGTGGAGGCCTAGTGGTTAGGACATTGCCCTTGTGAACTGAAGGTTGCAAGTTCAAGTCCCAGCCCAGATACTACAGAGGTTCCCTTGAGCAAGGTAACGTCCCACTACACTGCTCCCCAGGCGCTGTTGGTAGCTGCCCACTGCTCCACGTGTGCACGTGTGATGGGTTAAATGCAGAGGTCACATTTCATTGTGGTGCTTGAGTGTGTTCACAATGACAAATTGTCATTTTTAAAAGGCAGATAGAACATGGCCGGCAGTGGATTATATGAGAGACATAAGTAAACCTCTTCTTTGCATAGACAGTTTGCAAGCCGAAGAGTTACAACCACAAGTATGTGCAGACACACACTTCCTGTGCCGTTTTCAGGGAGTGTTGTGGCGTAGTGGACGTCGGGATCAGTCGGCCTACATTAGCTATTGCGAAAGGCATCAAGAAGTCGACCTATGTCCTGAACCGAGTCAACATATATGTTGTATGTCTTTAAATGTGGGCATTGTTTTCCGCAGTTCACTTTTTAAACAGATGACATTATACCGTGCAAAGGTTTTGGCACCCCCGTCAAGTTGTTTTAGTTGATTTTTTTCCACACCTGAACGTCTGGACCAAGGCCAGAACCAAGGTTCGTGTTTTTGTCAGATTGTATGCCTTTGGTCTGGTTAGCTTTGCTTTCACATCACAATTGTATGAGGTACCTAAACAACACACCCACGCCCTGTCAACAATTTGGGACACAGCCCTCATTTTTACGTCGTCTTATGTTGTTTAATAGGGGCGACAGCCCGCTGCAACATTCTGCGTTTGGCCCGAAAGTCCTAACCCGAAAAATAACCAATGTTTCAGGTTTTGGTTGAGCTACATTTTGGTCATTTGGTCCCAGCCATGGTTTTGTGGCCTGCTATCTCTCAAACGTGATCAGTGTGAAAAGTATCCTAAGTACACATCCTCTGGAGAGAAGACACTCGGGCACACTTTAATGAAGGTATTGAGGAAAAAATGAAACCGTTAAACAAAGCGTGTGCAGGAATTAAAGCACATTTTATATTTTATTTTCTGGATTGTTAGACAAATCAATAGAACTTGTACACTGAACTTTGCAGAAAAATGCCATGTTTGGGTTACTTCCCTGTAGAGGATGTGTTAACATGTTTTAACTTGGAAAAATCAGCGTATGTTGTTAGACCCGAGGTGTGTAAACTTTTGCACGCAACTGAATGTGCAGTCCTTTTCAGTGGGTCTTCTTTTGAAAGCGACAAATGAGCTGGATTTGCTTAGTTCCCAATGAATTCGCTACATGCATAATGCTACTCTGCGTACAACATGCTCTACAGCTCATAAGGTTACCATGGTAAGCTTGATGTCAACAATGTTCTGTTTTTACCTAGTACTCAATGTGTTTATCTGACATTGTGCACTGGTAAAACACCTATATGCATGATCTTATTACACAATGTCTCCGTTCCTACATTATTTCTCAACATCAAAGACACAAAGTACCTTGTTTTGTCATATTTGACCTACAAAACATTTCTCCAGTGTTAAGCAGCAGCTGAATTTCTATTATTAGTGTAGACTGTTAGACTTAAGAGGGCAAACTTACCATATTTATTTGGGTCAGCAAGCTCTGTTCAGCATGAACTGGCTCATGGCTGACTATTATCACCTTGAAGAAAGAAGAACTTTCAGAGTAGCTTTAAGTACAGTAGGTAAATGTTCAATAAATGGAAATAATATTATTATTATTATTATTATTATTATTATTATTATTATTATCATCAGTCTGATAATAGAATATCTGACCATTAAAACTGACCCACCACTTTATTTTGCCCACACGTGCACATGTGGTGACTTGTTTTGTAAAAGCTGAAATGGACAGCATAGTGGATAACCCCATACACAGAAGATCAGAAGTTTGATTCCCTCGTAGTTGTCTCTGAGCAAAACTCCCAACATGACATTGAACCACATTCACAAGTCTACACCATCTTGAAGATGAGTCGGAGCAAATTAAATGGGGAGGTCAGGAAAACCATTTGAACTGTTTGGGTAACTATTACGTAGCTTTTGTTAGCTACATTACTTTGACAGCTGCAGTTTTAAACTAAGGAAGCAACATTTGCACACTAAAGATCTCTGTTGCTTGAATACAGTACTGTGAAATTGTTTTAGGCACCTAAAAAATAGTAAAATTGATGTTTTTCTGTGTCAGTGTGTTGTCTTATCCATTCCCAGGGGTCTCCTCAGCCCAGTGTTACTGTAGCTCCCATCAACTCACTGCTTTGGGCTTGATCAGTTCTTCATTAGATGAAACCAGGTGCTGATGGAGCTTCACACACATCCAATGCAGTGGCTGGAGGCGAAATCTGGACGCAAACCTGTGTCTTCATTGTTTTCACTGCTTTTCTGTTTGTTTGCATTGATTCTAATTTTCACTCGAGTTTTTGCTACAGAAAGAAATTTACTGCTGAGATCAACAGCTCTAAACTATTTACATAGGTGCCTAAGACTTGCACAGTACTGTAGGTATTCGCTAAATGGAACAACGTGTAAATTAGATTTTTTCGATTGGAGGTTCCTTTATGGAGGAATGGTCTTTAAACCCTTTTTGGGAATAGCTTTCCCAAAACTCCAACTCCCTCACAAACCTAAGTCCAGTTCCATGGATCTGGCTTATGAATGTAGGTGCCTTCCACGTCTTACCAAACAAATGTTTGCTCAACATTTGTTGCTTCACATGTTTTCAGTTGAAGAATGCGGTTGTCGGAGGATTTTATGGGATTAAAACATGAGAAGATGATTATCGCTAATCCAAACCGCCATTCCCTTCCGAAGAATTCCAATTTTGCCTTTTCCAAGATTATCTCTCGGTTTTAATCCCCTCCTTCCAGTTGTTTTTTCCTCATGTCTGCTCTGCAGGTCTGTGTTGTTGTGGTTTTTTTTTTGGCATGTTTCGTACATTTGTCCGGTTCCAAGTTTGACTGCTTTATTATTTTGACCTTCACCATCCCATCCCACTCCTCTCTTCTCTCGTCCTCTCCACAGTGCGGTCGGGATGCAGAGAACTTTGACCGCTTTTTCACCCGCCATCCTCCAGTCCTGACCCCTCCCGACCAGGAAGTGATTCTTAACTTGGACCAGGACGAGTTCCAGGGCTTCTCTTACATTAACCCAGAATTCCCAGCTCAGGAACTCAAGTAGCCACTAATGGCATCTAACACTGGGGACCAATTCGATTGGAGCATTTCGAAATGACTGAGGCATGAGCCAAGCACACGAGTACAAAGTGAAATGAAATCATTTGTTTGTTTGTTTTTTTATCAGTGGACCTGGCGTGTATTTGCATTTGCCCTTGCGTTCGTTTCATACCAATTATTTTAGTTAATCATTAAAAAAAAACAACATACACGACATACACACACATACGTTGGCTGTCCAGTTTTGACTGAAGCCACTGGAAACCAGTGGAAGGAGTTTTCATCATTCACATCCATGCAAGGTTGGAATTGTGGTCTTGGTGGGGTCCCCTTTTGGAAAGGCTGTCAGTGAGGTGACCTATTCGTATGTACGATTTTCTCCGACTATTTTTGTGAGGTTTACTCCTGTTGTTTCACTCGTATTACAGGAGTCTTCCAACTACGTTGGTGGCCACATGGGGGCTCTGAGGGGGTCACGGAACCTGAAGTTGTATCTCTGCTTAGGCATTTTTTAATGTTGTTACTTTATTAAATCTGTTACCATATTGAAAGTAGTACTCGTTTAAACGGTAGCTGTTACGTCTATTAAAATGTAACGTACGTGCCAACCAATCACAACCAATCAGTGCCATCTAGCACATTGCCATGTCCCCACTATGAAAAGGTTAGCATTAACTCTGAAGAAAGCTAGCAAAATGGGCCACATTCCACAATCTGAGGTAGGTAAGGTAATGTCTCCAGGCCCCAATCAGAGATATTATAACAATATTAATTATAACAAATCTGCAGTCTGAGGTTTTGCCTTAGAAAAGTCCTTCATCCTGGTCAGTCAACATTTCAGTCCAGGTTGTAAAAAGGAACAGTAAGCTTAATTTGGGTTATCACCTCATCTACAGTTACTGCTGGTACTATGAAGTCTTGGTTCAAGCAGTAGCAGCATCAGCCACAGCTGCAGTTTCTTTGGTGACATAACTGACAGACCTTTCCATTTTTCTTCTCTGGACGCTACTAAAACATGATTGTTCCAGACTTGACCTCAACAGCATCGATTACGTGACTTAGCCCAACGCATTTGCATACTGATAATGGTAGTTTACTATGCTCTGGACTAAAAAGAACAGCTGTTTAAAAAAAATGCAAATAACATTACCTTAACCAACATAAAAGTCCTGTCTATTTTCATACAGTTTCTTTCAGCTGCAATACAGCCAGAATGTGAAGAGATGGTTGATATCAAATGTGATAAATGAATTGTTTTCATTTTTACTCCGTTCAATTTATACAAAAAGAATGTAAAAAGTGGAATAGCTGCACGGTGCATGTACAGTGGGTAGGAGGGCACTCCCTGTTCCACCACTTATCACAAAGCAAGCCATCATGGGCATCTGTCAGCTGATAGAATTAGCAGTCAATGTTCTCCTCCATGCGTGTTGAGCAGTCCAATGGCATTGCATTAGCAAAAGTTTGAGAAGATGATGAGCAGCCGTGCGTCGTGTGATTTCAAGGAAGCACACACTAGCCTTCATCCTCCCAGCATTGGTAGAGTTGTGTGTTTGGGGGAAGGGACCATAGCTCATGGAACTGGACACAAGAATTGGAAAATTCACAAGTTCACTGGACAAATGTCTGGTCCTTGTTCAAAAAACACATGCAGGCCCTAAAATAAGCTCTACTAATCAAAACTTGTTTGCATGGCAGATAACATTTATTCTACATGTCTTCATACATCGTTTGAGGCTGACTTAAATGTGTCGGTATCCAGATCTTCTCAGCACTTCTTCAGTCTTAAACTGGAGTGGCATGGACTTGATTGTACGGTTACATTATACTTTTGGGCTGGGTGAGCGTGTAGTTTTGGTGTGGTGATGAAAACAAAGAAAAGAGGACGGTCACCTCATGTAAGGGCATTTATTTTGCCAATAAATTCACATTTCATTCCAGGAAATTCACAGGACCCAACCAAATTCAAATTCTCTTAAGGGGGAATGCCTGATCTACTATTAGCCACCTCTCAGTTTAAAGCCTGTTTCTTCCATTTAAATAATAGATACTGTAATTTAAATATTCCTTAAATACCTCAAATAACCTCACGATACGAATATTTACTCAAAAATGTGATTCCTTACATAAAATATACACTACTGCACAAACGTTTGGAGTCAGTCTTGGTTTCAGTGTAGTTGCAGAATAATCAAGAAGTGTCCAGAATAATGGAAGGAGCTTCTAAAAGGACTCAGAAAGTGGTGATGAGGTTAGAATAGCATCTGTATCCAGAATTCTGCACATTTCAAATGAACCGCAAAGTGGAGAGGTCCTCTAAAAGCAGAGCAGACCAAAAATCAATCTTAAGAGATCTCTAGAAATGACACACTTTACCCTGAATTGACAAAGCCAGCAAATAAAGATTGAAAGGTTGAGGCTTCATTTCTGTTTACTGAGAATGTGATGTTTGTGTTGGTTCTGTGTGGCACTAGCACACTCCTCAGGTTCAGGCTCTACAATCATGCAAAGTGTGGCGGTTCTGGTTTTAAAAACTGTGTCTGAAAATAACGACAAATATTTGACTAAAGAGTCATAGTACGAAGGAGAAGAGGAACAGTAGACAGACACACAGGACAGAAAGATAAATAAGGGAAGAGAGATAGATAGATAGATAAACTGAGACAGGCAGATAGATAGACAGACAGACATAGATGATAGAGAGATAGACAGACAGACAGACAGATAAACTGAGACAGGCAGATAGACAGACACAGACAGACAGACATAGATGATAGAGAGACAGACAGACAGATAGATAGATAGATAGATAGAGAGACAGACAGATAGACAGACATAGATAGATTGAGAGACAGATAGATAGATAGACAGACAGATAGATAGATAAACTGAGACAGGCAGATAGATAGATAGAGAGACAGATAGATAGAGAGAGAGACAGACAGACAGATAGATAAATAAACTGAGAGGCAGATAGATAGATAGAGAGACAGACAGATAGATAGACAGTTAGATAGATAGACACAGACAGACAGACAGACAGACATAGATAGAGAGACAGACAGATAGATAGATAAACTGAGACAGACAGACAGACAGACAGATAGATAGATAGACAGATAGATAGATAAACTGAGACAGGCAGATAGATAGATAAACTGAGACAGATAGATAGAGAGACAGACAGACAGATAGATAGATAGATAGACAGATAGATAGATAAACTGAGACAGGCAGATAGATAGAGAGACAGACAGATAGATAGATAGAGAGACAGTTAGATAGATAGACACAGACAGACAGACAGACAGATAGATAGATAAACTGAGACAGGCAGATAGATAGATATAGAAACAGACAGACAGATTTTTTGCTCACTTTGTGCTCACTTTGTTGAGCCGACTTTAGTACAGTATATCTTGAGGCAAGTGATTCTGAACTTTTGAGCAGTAGTGCATTCAGATCTCTCACATGCACCATGAAGCATTCGTGAAGCATTAAATGTCATTGATCCGGTCGTTCACTAGGTCAGCCTGTTCCGGGTCCTTCTTTGGACGGGCATCGTGTGTGTGGATACTATGCTAGTGCTACACATAACTGTGCCAAAACAAAGGTACGAGGGGAAAGTGTAGGGTTTGGTCATGTTGTGGTATGAATATTAGACATCATGCATGAACATAAACACTTCATTGTACACAACTTTGGTCTTTTAACTGGAAATACATTCTTACTAGAGATGTTGACATTTCGATCCATTCCAGAAGTGGTATTATTACTTATATTATAAAAAGGAAACATATCTTTTTGTGATAATCTGTAGTGTATGACTTTGTATAAACATGTGTCCATGGCCTCCAGTATTTGGGTGCAATTCATGCGATTTACTGTCGACAGACTGTTTCTACACAAGGAAATTTCAATATATATATATATTTGAAATATAGTAATTACATTTTTACTGTCTTCTTTGTTTCCCACACACACATACACACAAATGTGCCCTTATGTACCAATGAAAAAATGGCTTTGGTCACCTAAAACTCTTACATAGATAATATAGCTAATATAAAGACATTTATTACTAAGCGTACAAGGTCACGTAGGTTACCTCGAACAAAATAAAGATTTTACTCACAAACACACAGCTGGGTTTTCTATTATAATGTTTGGCAAATTTTAGACGATTTTTAAAAATGTTTCAGTATTCCATCCACCTTTTTTGTAAACAATCTAAATTTGTGAACTGGATGGGAAAAAATGAAATTCTGAAAATAAATGACTAAATGGTACCAAAAATGTTTTTTTTTTAATGCTGGGATTGTGCATATGTTGGTTTATTATTTTTCAATAAAAGATGGTGTAGTGGTAAATAACTTTTACCATTTTTTAAAAATGTTTGAATGGAAAACCAGTTTGTGTGTGAGTAAAATCTGCTCATGCCGTGTCGTCTTATGTTTTACTTTCTTCAATGTCTCTCAGTTTCAGTTTATTTTTTTCCTCTATATTGACATATACTTCAAGTTACCATCCAAACTCACAATGGCTATTGAGAAGAGTTAGCATACGCCAAAGCCTCATTGTGTTATTGTTTTTTTCACATTTCTTCATTGGGGATCTTAGTAAAACATGGCCTGGTTACAAACTTAAGCTCAGTTCAGATGTTCTATAAGCAGTTAAACTGATTGAGATTTAGAACATTTCAATGCGAACTTTGGGTTTTTGAAGCTAACCAGGGCATAGATGTGAAACTTAGCATGATGAACTAAAGAAATAAAAATTTCATTAATATCCATGACCCGACCTGCCAGGTGCCAGGTGTACTTGCAGTAGAATCAATAGTGGATAATTACATAATGGAAAATTTCACAGGAAAAATTATACTAATAGCATGAAATAGATTTTCCTTTTTTTTCATTCAAGATCGTAACATTGAATGTAAATACAGTACAGTCATGAAATTAAGCTGTAAAAACAGCCTGTTTTGAATTCTGTTCCCATGGCAACTAATTTCCATATATCCACCTATCTTGTCTATTGTAGTTTAGCTCCACCCATTCATGCTGGAGCTTAAAGGAGTGTTTCAGCCCAGGCTGCTTTTTGAATGAGGCATAATGCAGAGCAGCCAATCAGCTCTTTTACATCTATCAGTCGTAAAGGCACACTGACTAAATGTCATTTTTTGTAACTATAAAGGATAAAATAAGGGTAAAGAACTTCATGCAAAAATGTGTAATGACAATTTTTGGTAAACAGAAGCACAGAAACCTTGGACCACAGAGGAAAATAAATTGTATATCAGGGTTGTGTTTTTTTTGTCTTTACCATATAATCTAGTTATTATAGGAATCAAGAACAAATCAGGGAAGCTAAGTGAGCAGAACCCCAGTCTAGATGTCCTGTAATATAAAGGAAACTCTCAATTGGAACACAGTCTCACCAAACAAGACAATCTTCTTGGGGTTATTTTACAAAGATCCTCTCAGTGAACCAGATATCTTAAAGCAGGGGTGCCCAACTCCAGTCCTATAGATCTAGCACCCTGCAGAGCTTAGCTCTGACCCTAATCTTTTGCACATGATCCAGGTAATGAAGCCATGAGCTAGGCGTGTTGCATCTGAGTTCTCCAGTGTAGTAGATCTCCAGGACTGGAGTGGGCCACCACTGACCAAGAGCTTATTATGAGGATTGCTCATTAAAAACATCTCTTAGCTCATCTCCTGACTTTGAAGTTGTCTGGCTACCTGGTTTGTGAAATTTCCCCCAAAAAGAAGAACCATTGGGACATGGTATGGGTATGTATCTAACAGCAAATCCATGTGAGAAAGAGAATTGCCGCTTCAGTGCTGATCTTGTGGGAACGTCATGAGACAACTGTAGACTCACAAGGACCAGGCACTCAAGCGACACTCCTCCCCAATGGCCCTCACTCCTATTGTGGGCCAGAGGTTGAGGGAACCCCCTCTGGGCTTCTAGCAGAAGGTAGGAACTAATGAGCGATCTGTAATATTTCTGTCTTGCTGTTCCCGGTGCTTTGTGCTTCCTAGAACATGACCTGTCTTGCTGTTTGTCTTTGTACCTACATGCGGGACCTGCCTTAGTTGTGTTCTTTCCAAACTCCTTTGCGCACTTCATGAGGAGACCAGTCCATAGCTTCTTTCTTTGTGACTTCACTTCCTAACTCTTCAGCCTGTCAACTCAGTCCGTCAACTTTTCCCTCTCTGGCTCCATCGTTTTGTCGTCTGTCGTTCAAATATATGGACTCTCAGTCTTCTTATCTTAAAAGTTCTTTTCATCCTATTCTACCACATGGCCCATATCTCTTCTGTGTTTGACCTTCTTCTGTGATGCTCTTTAATGTCAGAAATGAAGCAATGTTATCAGCTGTCTCTCCAGCTCTATGTTTTTCCTCTTGAAGCTAATCTGACTGTGGTGTAGCTGCTGTGATGAAATATGTTGGTGTGCATGTAATGTGAATGTGAGTGCATGTATTGATGTCCTCTTTATTCAAATGCCTGACAGGCATCACTGATTCAAACTACAACTTTTATTTCTTGCCAAAATGTTCACAACAGTACAGTTTTAGTGAATCATTGGAAACTTTGGAGGTATATGTGGACGTTGAACAGTAGTAGAAACTTCATAACAAAATAATAGTAAATTCAATGACGTTTGCAGGATTTTGACCATGCCACACTGTATAAAATATGTAAAGTTATGGAAATTTACTGGAAGCAGTTTCTCCAGTAAGTTACAGTCTTTTTACAGTTCTCATATTGTATTACTAAAGTACTGTGATGTTAAGGTTGTCATGGTTCCTCAATAAAATTCACTGGCACACAAAGATTTATCAATTAAAATGTACATTTTCAGTAAATCAGATTAGTGATTACAATTTGAATGACAAGCGAGAAATATTATGGTCATTATAATGCCAAATTTAATCAGAAAAATCTATACCATACAGTTTCCTTTTTTGACTATCACTGAAAGGGAGGAAACCCCCTCCAGCTCAGGGTCTCATAAATGCATGTAAAGTTATAGTTAATGTCAAGTATATGAAGTAAAAGTATATTTTTGCTGTTACAAGTTTATAATGGTTCATGTATTCAAGTGACTTGCTGAATTACTATTGTAATTTTAAGCGTAATTTAATGCCATCTAGGGCCTTGCAAGACATGTAATGGAATTCCATGAACAAAAAATCATGCAAGCATACAACTGTGCCTAAATATTTTTTTATTTATGTATTTTTATACCTTACTTAGATTTAATGAAGTTCTAAACTGTTTAAATACCCATTTTAACCACCTACAGAAAAATGTGAATATGTATACGTTAGGAATAATATTTCATTTGAAATAATCTATTTTATGTTAATTCGTTTTTAATTTGTAGCTTCCAATACTTTTTCCAGAAATATCCACAAGGAACAAATGTAAATGTGGCATTTTCCTGCATTTTTTTTTCAAATTTGAGTTGATTATTTGTTAAATTCAGCCAATTAATAGCAAATGTATGTTTAAAAAAAACAGGATATGTCCATTCGAGAAAGTCAACAAAATGTGTAATGTGAAACCTTTGCATAAAACTGTGTGTATGTAATGCTGTGCTATGAGAATAACTCTCTTTTTCCCCTCACAATTTGTCTTGTAGAAAAATCGTCATGACACGGGGAACTTCGATAAGGAGTTTACCAAGATGGCAGTTGAGCTGACTCCAACAGACAAACTCTTCATTATGAATTTGGACCAAAACGAGTTCCAAGGCTTCTCCTACACTAACCCAGAGTTTGTCATTCAGGTTTAAACCTCCGATTGGTTTCCCCTTTACTGCAACATTAAGGCCCATCTTTCAGACGCCAGAGGTGGAGACACTCTGCATTTTGCTTTAGAAATATAGTGCATTTTGATTGTCCTCTCTCCATAGTTGCCCAAGGCCCAACCAGTTTTTAGCCAAAATCTCAGAAACACTGGATTGGATGGACAGGGAGAGAACAGTGATAAAGTTCATAGTCTCCATGAGAACGTCTTTGTCTTGTCATCTCCATGAGAATTATCCTACCTCTTTTCTTTTTTTTGCCACTAATCCCTGCACTTTTAGCAACCTAACGTAGCTGTCTGATGTTGCTAGGGTTTTCACGATCTAGTCAAGTTCCATACTAGGGGAGCTAATAATGATTCTAACTTGTCACAAAATAGACACTACTGCAATACTGAAGCTCTTGAGGTGTGCACCATTGGGCTAATACCCTTCAGCAATATCCATAGGCCAATGTTCTACTAATGTTCTAGTTAACCCTCACCTGAAGGCGTCGTTTGAGAATTGAGCTAATGTTTGTGTATCAGATGTCAGCAGTCTTAGAAATAGCATACAGCTATAACTTTGCTATTGCTATAAGACTGAGTACTTAACCACTTGGGTTCTCACAACCGCTCTTTAAGTTCAAACAACCGTTAAGTGAAAAAGTCATGGAAGCAATTATGACTAAATATGATGAAATGTGTTCAAACAGACTTAGTTTGTGTTTTCTGTGATTAGATATACAGGGGGAAGAAAATAGATTTTTAAGAAATATCCAAAAAAAAAAAAAAATGACCTAGCATGGATGTGTGGCATAATTCTGAAAGTCAAACTTTGCAATCTAAAAACAGTAGAGAAGAAATTTTAAGTGCAATTTTACCTAGTATAAAAAGGTCATGCTAAAATCTGTTTTATCTATGGTTGATAAAATATCATCATATGGGCTCTGATGTGCATTCTAAATATTATACTTGTTGACTGAAGCACAATTTTTTTTGCCATTTATACAAGGAAATGATCAATATGCACAACTGTGTTACATTTTCCTCAACTGTGTCTACTATGTCCCATTTATCTTGTTTTTTTCCCCTAAAAAGTGCCATATTTGTGCATGAAATCTTAATGTGATTGTAGAATATTTCAGATTCAGGCAAAAAAAAAATTAAGTTGTAAGAACTGGAGCTTCCTTTAATATATGCATAAATATTTTGACAATGTCACTCTGGCTTTGGCTTAGTGTCAGTTTGTATTTAAAATAACCTAAATTATGACTGTGGGTGGTAACATGCATAAGATTCAACAAAACTGACCATTTTGAGGAATAATATATTATGAATTATTGTTGGAAGGTCTTACTGCTGTTCAGCGCATACGAAAGACAAATGAAGGATACAGTATTGCACAATTGAAGTGAGACACACCAGGTAGAATTGATGATTTTGGGTAAAGCCAACCATTTAAATTTTTTGCATTTAATTAAATTGATGCTAAGACATGTTCTTTTAAGCTCTAGTCAAAAATGTCAACCTTCAAAATGGTACTTATTCATTTTAGTGTGCTTAGTCTTTTCTAACTGTATTTTCCAAAATTTCCTGTTATATATCATTGAAGAGCTTAGCAAATCCCAATGTGTATTTGATGACATTTCTACAAATACTGCATGCTCTCTGAGATCTCACTGGGTCATGCAGTTCTAAAGCTCATTCTTAAAACGTGTTAAAATTTAAAACCAAAAATCTCAGATTCCAAAAGATTTGCATTCATAAAATGTTTCATGTTTTAACCACATTATAAAAGATTTTTCAGAAGGATTTATTAATATATTACTCACATCTAGATTTATTTGTGTATTTCTAACTAAACATTACCTGAAATTTTTTTTTTATAGTAATAGTGCATGATGTTTTGCCAATTAAACAATAAAAGTGATCCATTCTGTAAACTCCTAATTTGTCACAATCTTCACAATGAAATGAACATAATTTTTTATGCTTATTTCAGTAGAGCATGTCTTCCTTGCATGTGTAAATTCCCCCTTTTAAAAAAAAAACAAAACAATTTTTTGGTAAAGAATTGTAAGAATATCAGTAATCAAACTTTTTATTCGCCCTATGTACCTTTGGTGTCTTACCTTAAAGAACAAAGGGGAATTAAAGACAAAAATGATGAAGATACAAGTTCTCTAAAATCCAGAGATTTGCAAAAAGCCATAATATACAGAGGAGGTTAAGACCCAAGTACATAACAGCTCAGATGCACGTTGCTATAGAGTGTATAAAATTCTTGTACACTTCTGAAACAATGCAAATTAATGAATTCAACAAAGAATCAGTTCCAAAATAATGAAAGAAGCAGACTTATAGTTACTGCTGACTCCCTTAGCTTCACTACTTCCACAATTACTGATCACACATGAAAGATCAATTCAGTTTAATGCATTTCACATGATACGTTGACACTAAACAATCATCTACTAATACCCTACTAAACTTGGATGTTAGGAATATGCATCTAGGTTATTTATGTATTGAAAATATAATCACTGCCTGTCTGAATACTGTTGGTGCACTAAAATGGGCTGACCTTGTACAACATATGCTATAACATCAAAAAGACTAAAATGACATAGTTGAAAATAACTAACTTAAACTAAAAGTATATTTATGCAACACCATTCAAATGTCATTTCAAATTCAAAGTGATGGAAAGACAGAGTCAGAACAGTTGTCAATGTCAAAATACTTGCTGTAGAAACATATATATATATATAGAATACACACACATACACAAAATTGAAATATACACTATCAGTCAAAAGGGGTCACATGTTTCAATTCATCCCAAACGCATTCAGTTGGATTGGGGCTAGGGCCCTGTGCAGGCTACTGCATCAACCATGTCTTTATGGACCTGAGCTGGTTTTGCTCCTAGATGCATCAATTTAGCACTTACAGTTGGCTGGGGCTGACCTAGCACTGCAGAAATGTCATGATTCCATTCTACTGCCAGTGTTTCTCAATAGATAATATTGCATGAATGATTTTATACACCTTTTAGCAATGGGTGTGGCTGAAATCCCTGAACTAAAGAAAAAGGAGGTCCAGCACTTTTGACCATAATGTGTAGGATTCGCATAAATTGCATTCATCTGTGATTATATTGTATTTTGTTACAACTTATTACGCTTTTGTGACTACAACTACTGTTAACATTGCCAGCTGTAGGAAAGGCCACCAGAAATAGATTTGCCTTAAAGGGCTTCAAATACAAAAGTGTAGTGCTGCGAGGGTTTACCATAATCCGTATGTGGAAACTAAGCTATGAAAACAGCCTGCATATATATATATCTGTCTCTTCACCCTTGAGCAGCTTAGTCTTGCCCATTAATGTCAAAATCTATTCTAGCCTGACCAGTCCCCAGGCCTCAATAAACGTTGCACCTACAGCATCGGAACTACATCTCTGGCACTGCGTGTCTTGTTTTTTACAAAACAACATAACCTCTTGACTGGTTCTGTATTCGAAATATCTTCCATTTAACAGAGGCTCTGAAGAGTTAAAATAATAATAATAATAATAATAATAAGCACTTTCTACCTTTTTAAAAAAAAAATAAAAAATTAAAAATGTAACACATGGTTAAAATATTTTCCATTCTATTGAGCAACTGAAAGCTCAGTCCCTGCTGATGCCACAGCCATCCGTGGCCCGGGAGTCCAGGTGACACCGTTGGCCCAGGAAAGCCCTCCCTTTCCTGCCAACACTCAACAATGTGAATGTCTGTTAGCTGACACAACAGAACTGATATCACGTATGCGCCAAGAGACTCCCCAGTGACGGCTAGCTTCACGTGACTAGCTATTCACGTGACTAGCCTTGTTGGCCTTGGACCTCCCAGTTCGTAGCACCAAGCCAAGAGGGCCGGCGACACCAAGTACAGCAGCATATCCAACCTTGGCACACATTATAGTTAGCCCTCCCCAACTCCAACCCGGTAGCATCAGGCTAGCGATGCTAATTTTCATACGAGTATACGAGCATTTTAAGACGATTGCATCTGGAGAACACGATCCATGTTATGTACCTTTTCACATATCGGCGTATGCAGTATTTAGGGGACCTCACTATGTGCCATGTGTCTAAGTAAGGAGGACTCTGAAAAAGAGCCGTAGCCCGCCCTATGCATGCGTTGTAGAGCGTTTGCTCTTTGAACTCAGTGTTTATCTATCTACCAAATGTGTCGATATGGTGGTCGGATCTGTTGTAGCATAGATCCTTAAGGGTTATGACGTAAGATCATGTCTATGTTTTTTTTGTTTTTGTTTTGTATATAGATATACTGTATAATATAGAAATATGCATTCTAGTCTTCCGTATGAAAAGCATTGTGTGGTCATGTAACTGGTGATAGCATAAGCGTCCTACTCTCTTTGGGGAACAGACCAGAGAAAAGGGGGCTGATACAATTACACGGAGAGATACATGTCGGAGGGAACAGACGGACAAAGAAGACCTTTGTATTATAGGAACTCGTAAACAAATTTGTGGCTAACCTTACAGTAAACATCCCCCCGCAGATGTTTATGGACGGGTTACGAAAAAGGTGTCGATGCACAGGCACACGCCAGAAAGGTTATGGATCGAAACTACCTGGGGAAACTGTTGTTTGTTTGTCTGTTAATTTGTATGTTTGTTTTTATCTGAATGCAAGTTGCAAGCTTATGCTTAAACGCAGGGTTTTCACCGTGAACATACACTCTTTTTTGGTGTAAAGAGTTCAAGTCCGTCTTCATGAGTGAAAGCTTCAAAGGGCTCCCCCAAAAGAATCAAGGACTTTTACTATGCAAGACAGATGCATGTCGACAACACAGCAACAAAGCAAACTACATCTAAATGAGAACAGCGAATGGCTGCAGCCTGGAGGTGTGTGGGGTGGGTTGGGGGGTTCTCTCTTGTGATGGCAGAGATATTTTGCATGCTCCTTATGGTATGTATGTAGGACATATTAAAGCTGAAATTTCCAAAACCACCTGCGTTCGCTCCATCTGTGTGTGAATGTGAGTATGAGGCAAATTGACTTGGTCTTAATTGATACAAACATCAGCCACAACATTAAAACCAAAAAAAAACATGTTGTTACAGTGGCTCTTGTCAAGCTTGAGAGAAGGTGTGTTGGACGTGGGGATAATGGGTGAGCGCAAGGATCTGAGGACCGAACAGCGATGGCTAGGCGACTGGTTTAGAGCATCTCCAGATTCGCAGGTCTTGTTGGGGTAGTACCTTCCAAAAGTGTCCCCCCAGTGTATTGCAGCTTACTGCGTATGTGGCTGTGTAGGTGCAGGCCAGTCAGACTGCCCATGCTGACTCTTGCCCACCTCTGAAACCGCCTACAATGGGCATGTGAGCATCAGAACTGGACCATGGAGCAAGGAGGGTGGCTTCGTTTGATGGATCACACTACATCATGTTGATGACCAGGTGTGTTTGCATAGCTTACCTGGAGAAGAGATGGCACCAGATCACACTATGGGAAGAAGATAAGCCAGTGTGGGCAATGTGGTGATTCGGACAATGTTCTTCTGGGAAACCTTGGCTCCTGCAATTCGTCTGGATGTTACTTTGACACTTACCACCTACTTACACCCCTTCATGATAACAGCATTTCCTACGGGCAGTGATGTCTTTCAGCTGGATAATACGCCCTATCAAACTGGAAACATTTTAAGAAGGGATTGAGGCCCACCTGCAGAGGCCTTGTAGGGTCCCTGTCTCAACAGGTCAGAGCTATTTTGGTGGCACAAAAAGGGGGACCTGCTAAATATGAGGCAGGTAGTTTGAAATTTATGGCTGATTGGTGCATATCAAACATATATCACCAGTGGTGCTATTGTGCGTTTACATCATTTTAAAACACTACATGCCAACAGGATGGTGCATATGAACACAAACATAAATACCATCAATGACTGGAAGCTAGTCGTCATCAGTTAGCATAATATCATTTGAATAATGTTAATTTGTAAATATTGATTTTCATTCATTGTTTGCAACATTAGTAGAGCTGCCGTTGAAATTTTTCACTTAACAATGTAGTTGAATTGTCAAGACGTTTCATCTTCTTTAGCTTAGAACTGCAGCTGTAAGGCTAGTGCTGCACCAGAAGCCCAAATAGCCCATTTTAGTGAAAATATAGGTATGTTTTAGTCTAAACTGCCTTCTGAAGGTGGAAAACTACACTGCAGCCTATTAGAACAGAGGTCATTTACATATTATCAAGATTCAAAGTTGTATAGTCATATGTAGAAAGTACAGTGTACAGATTACAATGACGTTTTTACTTAAACGCCTCCTTCCCAGACTACAGAATGACAGTAGACACTGTACAGTTAGCAGCATCACAGCACTAGGTTAAACAATTAGCAACATCACAATGTGACAATAAATACAATAATATAAAAATAGAAATCTGTCTCTCACTAGTTGTTTATCATATTACTGTCTGAGCAAAAGTTCAAAATTCAACATTGTAGAGTAGAAAGAAAAGAATGCTCATGACGTCCTAGCTAAGTTAAAGCAACAAGATTGTTTTTACATCGTTTGGTCCGGAAATGGGCCTTTGCAGACGAAATGGCAGCATAAGGAGAAAAGCAGCACTTTTAGCTCTAAATGTTCTCAGTTTAACCACTTATTCATTACTGTTCATATACAACTTATTTAACTTTTTCTTTTGCTCACAGATGTAAATGTGATGCATGGCTGAACAAAAGGGGGTGTGTTAGACAGTTGTGAACAGAACTACAACCAGTGCACAGGCTCATTTCATTCATAATATTGAATCATTAGAGGGGGTGGTCAATGTGGTGATGAAGTGACCTACACCACCCAGCAAGCGCCTTGTTCAACAGAGCCACAGAGAGCACAACAGTAGACTGCCCTGGAATTACTGCCATCGCTTCTAAGGAGTATGATGAACTCTTCAAAATTATGCCTTTTGAAGGTAAGTTAAAGAAGGTTTGGCCAGCTTCATGGATGATGTCAGTCAGTGGTCCACACATTCGACTAAAGTGGGTTTTAAAGGGGATATTTTAACTAAATGAATGGACTGAGTTTGTGCTGGTGAACTGCGGTCCCAGGGAGGGGTCTGGCTCCTGGCTTCAAAGGATACACATGAAGAAACCTAGCCCAAATGACTCGTCAGGGTCATCTCTCAGACCTCGTTTTGTGATGTACCTTATGTATGGAGTGCATGCAATAGGTAAACAGCTCACTAGCGTTGGTCAAAAATGAGAGAAGACCCACAATGAGATGTCCAGGTGATCCGGTCCATGCCATCGTGTGTGACTGAGAAGAAACATGAGGGTATGCAATCGTGGAGCACAAATGCTGATCACAACAGCAGGGGCTTTCGCAGCCTTCAGCCTTATGACCATTGCAGTGGGAACGGACTACTGGCTGTACTCGCCCGGGGTGTGTCGGACCAAGGGCTCCAGTGACAATGACACGACTCGAAAGAACGAAGAGGTGCTCACACACTCTGGACTCTGGCGCCAGTGCTGTATGGAAGGTAACCAATCTGTTTTTTTGCCCAAGCGCAGGTTGTGATGAAGTGTATCCTCTTTTGCATGAATTGTCCTGAAAAACAACGTAGCATTGGTAACGCTCACAGCAAAATCTCCAGCTTCAGTGTTCACTCATCCAGCTGGACGTGAAGTCACAGCAGTAAGGGTGATTAGAAAAGCGTATACCCACCTCCAGGCCAGTGTTGTTACTTTTGTACATTTCCAACTAGAGTAGGAGAAAGGAGACGTTCTGCAGACCCAGTTTCTTTGCAGATACATGTACAAAATGTTTCTTAATATGCTATGTTTTTTTAGGAGATACAAACTGAAAAAAAAAGATTAAAGAAGGTTTGGATGTTTCCAGAAAGCTGTGCAATCTCATGTATGATGTTCTAATAAAATTGAAATATTATAATATTGATATTATAAATGAATCTGAAAACATTTTAAGATTTGGTGTAAATGCATAATTACAGTTAAAGGTGGGCAACAACATAATACCCTGATATTACCAAGAAACCTTCATGATGCCACATTTCTTATAATGAAACATGAAGTTGGTCGACATTCTCTGAGTACTGACAAAATCCAGGATGTGCTGAGAAAACTGAAATACCATAGTGGTCATTTATCATGATAACGAAAAATACCGTCATATAGCTGAGCCCTACTTACAGTATATTATGTATCATTTAATAACTCAGCAGTAGCTTGTAATAAATGTTCACAGAATACATCAGATATCATTTCAGTATTTAGATATTGTAACATTCAAATTCACACTGTGGAAGCCTCTATTGTATATAACATAACGAAAACTGTGTTTTTAGACTTTTGGTCTAAAATAAAATAAAATGCTAAATCTCCTAAGTCAGAGGCATGAGCTGAAACCCAAAAACAGAATGAAGAATAAAAAATAATATTACAACTAAAATCCCATTTCAAGGTAATAAATCTGTTTCTCTGTCTCTTTCTCTCTGATTTCTCATTGGTAGATTTGTTTTGTTGCTTAATAAAAGCAGTAGATTTTCAGTAAATTCATCAATTCAGTCACAATAACTGGAGAAAATATGTTACAATATGCACATTTACTGAGTTTTCCTAAAATAAACAATAAAATCTAATTCTAATTCACATTTTAAACAATTTTTTTAAAATACTCCAAATTGTTCCTACTCAAATTCCCACATTACCAGCAATGCATTTTTACCAAACTTGGATGAAGAATATTATTTAATATAATTGCTTATTTTGTCCTATAAATGACTTCAAATGAGGTCACATTTCTAAGTAAGACTAATAAAAAAAAAACAATAATCATACACTTGTGTTTTTTTTAGAAAATTGCTTTTTTTTTTAATTAGAATGTCAATTTTTTTAGTTTTGCAGTCAAAGTGTAAATCCTCCACAGTGGATTTTGCTGTGCTGTTGTAACTTTTTCACCTTCACCCACACAGCATGTGTCCCTTTGCCTTCGACCCGACTCTTCCAGTCTCTCGCACTCTCTGACCTATATCAGTTCTGCGTCAATTCTTTTAATGGAAAGTGTAATGAAGCATTCAGGCTGTTAAAAGGACATCAATATGACAATGCTCGCCCAATGTGTGTGTGTGTGTGTGAGTGAACGGACGAGTGTGAAAGAATCAAGACTGATGAGGCCATAGAGAAGATTCTTTTAAACAGTAATACCATGCTTTAGCTCCAATGAAATGCATAAAAGTTCACCTCTCAATCCGCATTTCCTCTTTCTCCTCATCGGTCCCTCCCTCCAGTCTCTGGCTTCATAGCTGCAGCTGACATTGACGTACAGGCCATTACGCCCACAGAGGAAGAGATCTATCCTGTACATCGACGCAGTATAGGCCTGGAACATATCTGTAAACCCCCCATGTGCATGTACATACATCCAATCACTCCAACAGCCAGTAGTACATTAGCTTATGCGCTTGGGCCTTCTGATGCGATGGTGTTTTCGAATTTATAATGTATAATGAACTATATTTTGATAACAATTTACAAGTATTCAAGTTTTATAAAATATAAGCTACATGTTATAAAGAAAAATCATAAATAAGAATAATGTGATTGTGTGAATGTAAATTTTTTTATTGAAAATACAACAAAGACAACACATGAAACGCTAAAACTGACAAATGTTAGTTTTATGAAAAATATTTGTTCATTTAGACAAACCGGGACAAGAAATGATCTCTTCTCTTGGCAAAATGTGTAAATGTTTGGGAACTGAGGAAACAAGTTGCTGTTTCGAAAGAGAAAATGTAATACAGGATTTTAGCAGTTCAGAGTCTCTGTAGTCATATTTTTTATTTGTGCTAAAAGTTTTTTTTAGTGGGTGACAGGTCTGGATAGCAGGCAGCCCAGTTTAGAGCCCAAATTAGTGCAGCATGATGTCTTGCTGATATAAGTAAGGTCTTATGTACTGTATATCTTGCAGCAAATAATGGAGCCTTCCCATATTGATCCTTAAACCATCACAAATGCTGGCTTTTGAATAATTTTGAATATGTTTAAGACCAAGAATTTCTTCATCTTGTAATTGTAAATCCAATCTTTCTGTCTCTGTCTAAAATACATTTTGCCAAATTAAAATGCTGTTTCTAAATTTTTAAGGAGTTTAGGAATAACTAATTTCTGCCTTTAGTATTTACAGCTACACCAGTTTAAATTAGCTCAAAATTGCTTCATAACACTGTTCATAACACGTCTTACGGGGCTTTTGCCATGTAATTTCACAAAAAAAGGACTTATCCTGTATTTTTTATATTTTTTTCCAAAGGACAAATATGTTTCGTTAACATATTTATATTACAGCAATGCAATGGCTCCATTGTTTGTAAACTCAGTGAAGAAAAAAAATAGTAAGCAAAAAACCAGTTAAAGTCTTATCTTAACCTTTATGACTATACACAAAATCATAAGTATAAGAGAAATACATATTCTTTAAGGAATCTCAATCACTGATGTAATGTATGTCAATGATATCAGCTGTAGAAACTGGGAATTCCGATGAAATCAGCTTGAGGCTGTGTATACCAAGGAAGCTGTTTGTCTGCCAGTATATGAAATGGTGGCTTGGGTTAATTCTGCCACCATCTGTTACTAGTGGTGTGGTGTGTTTGATTATGCTCATAACTTTTATCCTCATGACCCAAGAAAATCATTCTGATGTCCAGCAGGTCAGGTTGGATGCCTCTATAAGAGATTCTGTGTATAATAAACCCCCAAAGAACAATATATTATTTCTCAAAAAGAACACAATACAGATTTTCTGGAGAATTACTAACGTTCAATTGGAAACTCGTAAGCATAGTTTATCATATGTTAAAGAGACAGGAAAATACAGAAATAAGGTTAGTTTCCATTTAGCAATTGTAGGGTCAAAAATGCCTCTGAACTACTTAAGAGGGATCAAACAACAAACACATTTATACATAAAAAGTCCATAGAAGTTCATAAATATTATAATTATTTTATTTATTTATTTATTTATTTATTTATTTATTTTATTTTACTTTATTTTATTTTATTTTTTTATTTTTATTTTTTTTTATTGAGTCCCATTTAAAGCTTTGACCAGTCATTCTTTGATTGACCCATTATTTAATATGTGATTTAAAACCAAATATCTTTAAAAACTGATAACTATTTGGAGCACAGTTCTAAAATTTTGCATAACTGAAGGACTGTTTTTGCAAGATTCTTCTGTCAAGAAAATCTATGAAAAGAGCTGCAAGGCGCTAGGCCTGTGGTTCCCAAACCAGTCCTGGAGAACCCCCTGCCTTACAAATGTTAATGTTTTCCCTTCTCCCAACAAACCTCTTCCTCTTCACCTTCTTCATCAATATCACAGCTGTTCCTGAGTTAAAGTTGGTGTGCAGGTCTTCCAGGACCAGTTTGGGAACCACTGTTAAATGATTTTTTTTTTTTATTATTCGCATGATAATCTTGTTTAAATGATAATATTGTTTCTCTGTATGAAATAACTCTTAGGTTTATAAACCTTAGCTACTAAACATGTTAGATTCAGACACCATAATACACAGTTTAAGGTACTATTCACTAATAAAAAAAACCTGTTGAGGTTGAATCGTTCTAATACTACACAGATCACTGCTAAAGTCATTTGTCAGGCTGAGAAGCCCTGAGTGAATATATAGATAACAACGAATTCACTTAAAACACATCACAAGGAGGCTCCAGAGTCAGACATCTAATCGTTCTAAGCTAAGGTCACTGATTTGATTCCCTATGGTGCTATTAACAGCCATAGCCAGGCATTCAAGAAAGCACAATTGGCCTCGTTCTCTGGGTGAGTAGGATGGACCTCACTCTCCCCCATCCCTCAGCATGATGGCAGCCAGCACAGGCCTCTGTTAGCTGATGTAACAGAACTGGCAGTCAGCGTTCTCTTCTAATGACGTTGCAATAGCAGCAAAAATATATAGTGGTTAGATTCATGTGACTTGGAGGAAGCATGTGCTATGCTAACCCTCACCTTCCAAGCACTGGTGGTATCATGTGATTCTGGGAGTCCTAGCAAGTGGATGGAACTGCAGACAGCTGAATTGGGAAGAAAATGTTCAAAAAATTGTTGAAAAAAACATAGATTATGTGAGGCTTTACATATATATATATATAAAGCCTCACATAGTCTATGTAGAAATTATGAAGTTTTTTATAGAGTCATATAGTTGGATCTATATGTCTGTATGCCATATGACTCTAAAACAAGTAAAACTATTAAAAAAAATATTTTGATACAGTCATAATATAGTAAAAAGTCATCAGTTCAAAATGTAAATATAACTGTTTTTGCCAAATTCCATAACCTTTTATTACTGATGGTGCTAAACTGTGTAGACCTTCTTTCCTTCCAGTCGTCCTGTTCAGCAGTGTGCTTGTGCTAATAGTTAGAGAGACTGTAATTAGATAAATGAAACATTGATACTGTTAATGATTTGATCAGATTAGTGCAATGATGAGGAAAATGGGCTTTGTCCATGAACTGGTTGTGTGTGTTCTCAAAGGCATGTTTACAGGTGTCTGTAAGAACATCGACCACTTCCCGGAAGATGCTGACTACGAACAGGACGCTGCAGAATATCTTCTCCGTGAGTGCTTCCTATTGCAGCATACACCTCATACAAATACACACTCAATATCCAGATAAGCTACTGAAATGATTTTTTTTCCCTCTGAAACTAACGTTGGTACCAGGTCTGGGATGATATAGAACAATAAAAAATTGATAAATCAAGAAAAATATTCACATAAACATAAACCTAGTTACAAATTCTGTGATGGGCAGTGGTGGCCTAGTGATTAGGACACTGCCTTTGAGACCTGAAGGTCTTAGGTTTGACTATCACGCTACACTGCTCCCCGGGCGCTATTGGTAGCTGCCCGCTGCTCCACGTGTGATGGGTTAAATGCAGAGGTTGCATTTCGTTGTGGTGCTTGAGTGTGTTCACAATGACAAAGAGTCACTTTCACTTCATATCTAGAGGAGCTTCCATTTGCACCATGTACAGTACACAATATTTTTAATACTGGCTTTAATGTTACTGCTGATCAGTATAAATGTATTGCACAGTGTAGTAATTTAGTCTCAACAAATTTAAGCTCATGTGCTAAATCATCAAGCAAGGCAAGGCCACCAAACTGCATAATTACAGTTGGTTTTTAGACCTTTTATGAGCATAAATCTCCACCCATTAGTGCCTAGAATTTTTGAAAGTGAGTTTTGCAAATTTAAAAGGAAAAGTACTGTTCTGGCAGATTTGAAGACTAATTTTATTTTGCTTTGCCTTAATCAAACATTTTTGAACTTATGTGATAATATTGAGAATTTTTAGAAATTTTAGAAAAAACTACCAAAAACAAATGTGCTGTGTTTGAGCAAATTAGAAGAAGCTGAACCTGAAATGGGGGGAAACTGTGTTTTTTTTAGTATTTTGCCAGTATTGAGTACACACGTTTGATAAGTGAGACCCCAGGAGTAGAGTTTTTATACAATTCTACTTCTCAGTTACATGGCCACATATTGAGCATTATTGATAAATCAAGTGGTTGTAGCTCTATAGCCATATGAACCTATGAGAAATGTAAATGCACTTAAGGAGTTTATTCAATATACTAATATACGTTAATTTGGCTGGTTTGAGGTTCAGTATGTTTCCTCTAAAAATGTTGTTTCTGCATTTAGATGCTATAGGCTTTACATTGTCATAACCATGATTTTCCCCATTAGGTTTACATTGTTAATTAGTGAAAGTAACTGTTTGTCATTGTGAACACACTCAAGCACCACAACGAAATGTGACCTCTGCACTTCACAAGGGCAACGTCCTAACCACTAGGCCACCACTTTCCATGAGAGGCATGAGGCATGAGAACAAGGATTTCAATTGATCTAAATATGTGTGTTTGTAACCCGACAATGCATCAATTAAGTATGTTGACCATGTTTATAACACCTGGGAAAAAGTCCATGTCATTCAGGGCGTCTTAGACTGGCCACAGCTTCATTTCTTCTTCATGTGCCCAGTAGAGACCCCTGGTGTTTGAAAGAATATAGCATTAGGTGAAGCTTTTTTACACAGCAGCGTTTTTTTTTTTGTAGGTTTTGGCTTTTCTTCTGTATGTTAAACTTGCCAGTCGCACAGTTGCAGTTGTACTGAATTTAATTAATTAGTGTAATTATGTCAGTAAGATTTTAACATAGGAAGGATAATGTGAAAGTGACTATTTGTCATTGTGAACACACCCCATCACACAAAGTGTACCATCCACATTTACAATAACATTATGGAAAAACCTGAGACTTCCACTTTCCATTAGCACCAGAGGGGACAAAGCCCAAGGCCTTTTCATAGTAAAAAGCATACACTCATGTGAAATAATAAGCACATCCCATGGAAAAAGTACACCCTTACCCTTACATTACAGTGTTCTAGATTAGAACCTCCTGTGGGGGGAACCAGTCTTATTTAAAAACCTGACATCGAGGGTCTGGTGTTCTCTTTGCTACTGAAGTGTGTGGTGTCATCATGTCTAAAGAACATTCTAACGCCTTCAGGTTGTTGGTGGCTGTGAGTCTGGCAAAGGATTTAAAAAGATCGCTCAATTATTTGAAATAAATTATTCCATTGTAAGGAAAATCATCTATAGGTGGTGCAGATTTTAGAGCGACCATCAGTCCAGGCGTAAGAGTAGTCGGTTATCTTCTGATGCCAATGGATACCTACTTTCTTCACAGAAGAACATTACATTTACTGATGCTTTTACTGAACAAAAGACTGAAAAAAGATACTTTTCCTTGTGTTTCTGTTTAAGTATATGACTTTATCTGTAGGCATCTGTAGAAAGGAATAATATTAGAAATTAATTTTTTAACAGTTTTTTAAATAGTTATAAAAAATTATTATTAAAATTATTATTAAATAATGTAGAACATGATCTAACACAAACCAGGCAGGGGGAATTATAGTCGGAACTACAAATAAGAAGAAACAAGCTACAAAAACCTAAAAAAAACATTAAATATTCCAAGCAAATGTAAACATGAAATCAAGCTAATATATATGCAGAATAGCTACAGAAAGACTGAAAGACTGGCATCTCATCATTTCCAGTAACAACTATAAAATTAGTGAAAAAGGAATTTGATTTAGTTTGCAGTTTCTAATTATGCATTAAGCATGTTAACAGAAACCTGGCTAATACGTGGAAGCTTGTGCTTCTCTTGATTGACCTGTGATTACACTTCTCTACCACTAGTGGCCTCTGCATACACATTATTAAGAGTAGTTCAATACATACACTCGTTCATACATACAGGATTTTTTACAGTTGTGTTGGTATATGTAGGTTAATGTTGGAATATGAGAATAAATCAGTAATATACATACTGTTATAGGCCTGTAGACGGTTAAAATATGGGTAAAAATGTCCAATGCTTGTGCATGTGTGTGTTCCAGGGGCAGTCCGTGCCTCCAGCCTCTTCCCCATCATGAGTGTGGGGCTGCTGTTCATTGGTGGTGTGTGCGTAGCCGCCAGCGAGTTCTACAAGAGCCGTCACAACGTCATCCTAAGCGCAGGGATTTTTTTCGTCTCAGCTGGTGGGTTTATGTGGAAAAAATGAGACGCACGCTTGATGGCGTGCCCATGTTGAATATCTTACGTTGTCTGTGGTTGTGGGTTATCCAGCTGACCATATAATAGTGTAGGCCAGTGGATATATGGGTTACACTTTTTTTGAGAGGCTGCTGCAGATGTTTTGTAGATGCTCACTAAATATGTATTAATTGCAGTTGAACATTACATTTGTGTAATAGATTCTCTACTAAATAGAACAATAAAACCAAGGGTAGTTTGTTCTGTAGGGTGGTCGGCGACATACCACCAAAGAGGGAAAGCGATGGATTGGGTTTCTAGACCATTGTACTACAGTGTTACACTAACTGTGACTGTTCTAGACAGTTTGTCCTGCCAATGAATATCATAGTCCAATCAGCATCAGTCTTGTTCCATGGGGTACCGCCCCTGTTAAAAATCACCCCGTTCACTCTGATGGACTGTCAATTTTTTTCCAAACTGCAGACATTACAATGTAATTTATATGGGCTCTGGGTTCGCTTGCACTAACATGCTTTACTCATATGTAACCTGGTGTAGGGATTGCTGGGGCAGCCAGCTGTCATCTAGTGGTTACTGGTGGTATTGTCAGATGAGGTGACAGGAAAGAAACTAGTAGTTCAAAGCAATGTGAGAATGTCTAGTAGTTAGTTAGCTGTTCATTAACCCACCTTAGCCATGATTGTAAGAACTGCTTCCCCCTAAGAGATTTGGCAGGAGCCACCACTGCCTAAAACTACCCCTAAACCTAATCCTAGTCTGAACTTTAAAACCAAAACCTAAGCCTTAATTTCACCAGACTGTTAAGTATTAAACTGTCCATAAGGCTGTGCATACTGTACAAAGTGTGTTTGTTGTTTCAGGCCTCAGCAACATAATCGGCATCATTGTGTACATCTCGTCCAATGTGGGTGACCCCAACCAGAGCGAGTCAAAGCGGAGCCACTGGTACGGCTGGAGTTTCTACTGCGGCGCACTGTCCTTCATCATCGCCGAGACAGTGGGCGTGCTGACCGTGCACCTCTTCATAGACACACACCGCGCCCTACGTGCCCGCTCCCATCGCGCACTCCGCCCCCGTTCACGCCCGTCCTCCCTGCAGCGTCGCTCTTCCATGGGCTCCTACCGCTCACGCTCTCGAGACATCGCCCTTTATCCACTGGCGGCCACACCCCCCGCACTCACGCGCAACTCCTTCATTTATGGCCGTGGCAGCTTCACGCGCTTCCACCACGCAGCCATCACCGATGAGGGCCTGGCCTTGAGCGCCGCAGCCAGCCGTGTACTCCTGCACCAGAGCGCCATTGCACCACTGGACAACGGGCTGCCTCCCACGTTACTTGTGGCTACACATGTGCAGAGCTCGGTGGAGGCAGAGGAGGACGCCGGTCTCGAGCACCGCAAGGGGAACTCAAGCCACCTGGTCACTCAGAGCTCGCAGCATGTTCCAGATTCAGTAAAGCAGTGCATGCTCTCACCTTCAGCAGCCACAAGGAGAACCACACCAGTGTAAAGAACCTGGGGCACAATACAACTCTAGGAGGTATTGGTCCTCAGAGAGTACAAGAACATCTTGGTTTTGCTGAGTTCTCGTCGTGGAATTAGAACATTGCACTGATGTTCTCTAGACCTCACATTCCTGAACACTTCAGATGCAGCGACACTTGTTAAGGGTTCTGATTAGCCTCAAAGCCTTTATAGTTCATCACAGTACACTTTCATATAACAGATGAGTCCAAAAGTTCTCACATAAACTTAGTTTACAACACGTTTTTTTAAGAAACCTCACTTTTTTCTTAAACAATAACTTGATAGGAAGTAGGAACGCAGTCATGGCTTTAACAGGGGAAGTGGTGGTGGTGTAACCACTGAGCACTGGTTCCCAACCACTCCTCCCCAGTGGCTGGCCTGGTCAGCTCACCACTGCTCCTACCCGGATGGGTCAAATGCAGAGGCTGCATTTCCTGTGGTGAACTCTGCGCATGTGGTGCACTTTCACATGGTAAGGTGTGGGAATGAAATAAACAAGTCATGGCTATAACTTCATAAGGTGTGGGAATGAGAAAAGCTATGGCCATGACTTAAGTTGTCAAAATAATATAATTAAATTGTTAACACAACTTTGGGAACAAGACAATACATTTGTGACCACAAGTTAGCAAGGTTTGGGAATTCCTTTTACATAATATCAGTTGATCAGGATGGTGAAAGCCCTATAATCTTGAAGCCACTTCTGTAATGAGGCCTCAATGTTTGTGCAAATGAGGACACTGTTCATTGGACGCCCTCTGCAGGTCTGTCACTTTGGCTGTGTTCAAAATAGGTTCCAACAAATTACTCACATTACTTTCTTGGTGCCCCTATAATTCAGAACTAGTTTGCAGTTTATGACAAATGTAAATTGTTTCATCATGTTAAACATTACTATCATCACACTACTATCTGGCCAAATATCCCAGAAAAACTGGTGTCTGCGTATTTCATACGGGACTCCTGGACTTCTGTTAAGGGTGTAATGCATAAAAATGGACACATGGGAGCAGCAAAAATGAAGTCAACAGTGAGTTAACGTCCCGCTAAGATCATACTCCACTTCGAATCCAGCCTGCCCTCTGATTAACATGTAGGTGACTGTGTGAACACCACATTTGGGGCGAAGTAAGTGAAGATATACAGGAAAATTCCTGCAGTGGGTGCAGCTGTTTTTCTTTCTCAAACATATTCACCACATACAGTGGGTGAATATGCCAAACAGAGTGGAATTACGCACTACAGACCATTAAACATAAGGGCTATTACAGAAATTACAGCATCATATAAAACATGCAGGATAATGGAATATCTTCTTAAATATTACGTTTTGAGCAGAACTTCTGACCTCTAATAACTTTTAAAAGTACCACTTTACAATAATTCTACTCTTATAAAGGGTTTATAATTGGTTTATTAAATTAAACATGCTTAAAAAGCATTATTAAGCATTTATGACACAAATAAATGGCTGCCACACCCAGTTCACTACTACTAGAATCTGAGCATTGGCGTGTCCACAGCATAAGACCAACCCTATCACCACCCAAGTCATCACCTTGTGTATAACTGTTTATTAATGCATTTTAAGCCATTATAATCAAATAAATAACCATTAATAAACCAATAATAAGCCATTCGTAAACTATTTATGAGGGTAATCTTACTGTAAAGTGGTAGCCCTTTACAGTAAACAAGGTGAAAGGCAAAATAACTACTTTCAATGGAAGATGAAACAGCAAAAAATTGTTAATTCATGCATTACATTTTTTTGGCCACAGCTATCATAAGACAATGTCTCATGCATCAGACATTGGGTTAATAACTATTCTAAATAATATTATGTGAGAACCTTTAGAGGTATTCTTAAACTCTTCAGATGTTCGGTTCCATCCACCACCACTGTAAACAATTCTGACTCAAATTTCTGTAGAACGGAGCACTTTACACCAAATCAATTCTGAAGGTCTTATGCTAATACCTTAAACATTTATTTGATGCAGAATTCCTCTTTTGCTTGATGCATTTACCTGCATTTTCATTTTTTCATGCTTCAAAAAAAACAACGAAGAAACAAATACAAACATCTCACTGATATGCGACAATATGACTGATCATTTATTACAAACTCTGCATTTTACGTTGGGTTAAAAAAAAATAACGGGGGATTCATCTGTAAATTTGTATTTCTGTATTTCCTATGAGCGGTGGATCCTTTGAGGTAAAATATATTTATTGCCTGTAAAAAAATGTTTGCTTCTCTCCTACTTATTTACTGTGTCGTTTTTTTAAAAAGGTAGTGGATTTGGCTTTTTCTACTTTGCTTGCAGTCAAGCAAATTCAAGTTACAAGTTTGACAGCTCTCTGCATCCTACACCCAGATGTCCCACAAAGCCATATTCCATCGTCCTGTGTTTTTGACCCATGCGTCCGCTAAGGTTCCCCATCCATCACTTGTGAACATTGTGTAACATTCCATTGAAGTTCTTCCTATAAATACATCTTCAAACATGAAAATCGACCACAATGGCTATGTTCAGTTCTGGCACAAAAAAAGCAATCATGATCTATACGGAGCCTATATGAGAACATAGTACCAAATACCGCATTTACTGCAATGCAACAATACGTTACATTCTTTGTTTGCTTGTCCACAGGCACTTGAGGGAAATTCTAAGCAAGACCAGACCAGGCATTAGACTCTGTCAGGTCTCAATCAACAAGGAAGATCCTTTATAGGGAAAAAACAACAGAAACATGACATAGCTTGTGCAGTCTTTAGAATTTCAAGGATTCTTAAATACTTCTTGCAATCAAGACTCTTGAGTCTCAGTCAGGTCCTTCAGTGTTAGTTAAGAGCTTCTGGCAACCATTGTCAGACCTTCTACGCTGTCCAGCTTTTCTCCAGGTCCACCAGCTCCATACCTTCACAATAAGAGTGAGGACGTGAGGCTTTGACCTATAACGAAAAAGAAAAGGAATTAGCTTTTATCGACCGTTACAACAACCTAGGAACAACGTGCTGTACGGGACGTACCGAGCCTGTATTCCTGGAGAGTTGCTGCAGCAGGGGGAACGGTGTCCACTGAATGGGTTCAATAGGCCAGCTACATACAGACAGGTCACTAGCCTTTCCAGAATCAACCACACAATCTGCAAGGCTGTAGTTGCTCACATCCCACCGATACTGAGAACTAAGAAAACAAAAAACAAATCCACAAATGTTAATTCTCTGCAACAACGGCAGCAAAGGTATCAAGACTGAGCAAAACATCTGGTGTTAATGTCTGGTGGTGCCATACCCATCCATGGCCCAGTGTTCAAGACAGCCCAGTTGGCTTCACTCTCTTTAGTTGGATAAGATGGCCCTCCCTCTCCTATCACTAAAAGCATGATTCTAGCCAAATGGGCGTCTGCTGGCAGAACTGCTCTCAGCTTTCTCTTCCAAATGCTTTACGTTGTCCAATGACATTGCATTAGCACAGCGGTTCTCAGAAATGCCCTGTTATGCCCCCCTTTGGAAGCAGTAGACCTTTCAACCACCCCGCACCCACAGAATTGGAGGAAGCACATGCTAGCCTTCGCTCTCCCAGTGTTGGTGGTTTTGTGTGTTTTGTGAGAGTCCTAGCTAATGGCTGGAAATGGAGACTACATTGGTATGGATAAGTAAACATGATAAATAAATGTTTAAATTAATATTTATGTCATTAAATAAACAATTTAAACCTTATATAATAAATCAAATAAATAAAAATGTAAATAATAATATGTTTATTTATTTACGGTCACTGTTTTGTCATGCACCGTGAAATAATGAAATCTGTCAAAGTCACTCTTCAAACTGAGCAATTAAAGACCACTGCATTGGCCTGCCAATTAGCTATTCCCCCCAAAACGCCCTGGTCATTGTCCCCGTGCTGTGGTCCATCACTGGAGAAGCCCCTCTTCCAAATTTGCAGTGGCAGTGTGGGGTACATCTTGGCCAGAAAGGGATGAATTAGCATCCAACAATCTCAACAAAATCCTACAGTCACTGGGTCTGTAACAGCTGATTTTACATCATCTGCCAGTTCAGCAACATATCTGTAGCTAAATCACTGGAAACATGATGGATGTGTGAATAGAGCCGGGCAAACGACAGGCCACAACAATTGCTCAGAGTCAAAACCGCCCACTGAGTTTGACGAGTGCCTTTGACAGATTTAATGGTGCATGAATAAATAAATAAATTAAATAATAAAATTATTAATTAATTAAATGATGAATTAATTCACTGCAATTGAAACAATTTATTTACATATTTAATTAATCATTTTGGATTTCAACCATTTATTTAATGACATATTTATATAATACTGTCACTCCTCACAGTAAATTCAGGCATATTGTAAGAGATTAATGGTGCTCACTTGAAGCAGCTATGTGGTTTTCTTCTCTCAATAATTGCACAGTACAATACATTATTGATCAGAATTGGGTATTATATAAAAGCAGTAAGCCTCATCTCATGATTTTATCACGAGTGTGGGCCTTTTAGGCACCACGTGAAGACAGACTGTGTTGTCTTTCTAAGGCAGTAACATTCAACCATGAAGCCATAAAGCTGGGGGTGTTGAGAACACACCTGTGAGGATACACAGTATTGAGTTGCGAGGCACTGTCCTGGTATGTGGAGGCGATGGAGAGTGTGTCGTCATGGTAACAACAGGTGCGATCCAGCGCTCTCATGTGCAGTAATTCGTCAGAGCGAGTGAAGCCATGGTTGTCCAGCGAATCCTCCGAACCAGGCCAGGACCTTCCCCAAAAACGAGCCGACAGCTCGTCAAAGTGGTTAAACCTGCGGTAGCTTCACAGGCACACACACACACACACACACACACACACACAAAGTACTTCTACTAAGCCCTGGTGTAGCCTAAAGTTTTCCTCAGTCAGTGAAGTTGTGTCATGCTGAAACAGAAAAGACCTAAGCTACTGTCCATCAAGGGAAAAAGGAATGAGCCAGAAGGAGGGTGAACTAGGGAAGAAACACCAACTGTACATCACAGTAAAAAACAAGCTGTCTAACATTGTGTACGTTCCCCTTTGTGCTGCCAGAATGGCTCTGACCCATTACAGGCATAGGCTCCACAAGACCTCTGAAGGTGTACTGCAGTATATGGCACCAGGAAGTTGTAAGGTGGGGCCTCCATGGATCAGACAAGTTCGCCCAACATGTCTCACAGATACAGCGACAGCAGACTGAGATCTGGGGAATCTGGAGGCCAAGTCAACACCTTGAACTCCTCAAACCAATCCTGAACAACTTCTGCACATTATCCTGCAGAACGAGGCCACTGCCATTAATGAATACCATTGTCATTAAGGGGTGTTTTTGATCTGCAGTATTGTTAGGTAGACAGTTAGCGTCAAAGTACATTTACATTTTACATTTAATCATTTG
>JBBPDA010000081.1:31900132-31915113 GCA_037974385.1 Arnoldichthys spilopterus
CCGTCCCACTACTCTGCTCCACGTCTTGGAAGTCGCTTTGGATAAAAGCATCAGCCAAATAAATAAATGTAAATGTAAATGTGAATCTACAAATTGAGAATCAGTTATAACTATAAATACCTTTTTTTAAATAATTAATAAATTAAATAGAGTGTAATTTACATAAATGTATTTTCACGAACAAAACACGACATAAATATATAAAACAGTGACTAAAAATGGCCCCATTACGTTTGTCCTTTCATTCCACTAAATGAAGAAATATTACCTTTAGAGTATGAGTCTTTTGAAAAGTCCCACGCGATTCAACCTCCGCAGAAAGACACATGGCTTCCACAGGCTGATTCGAAGCAAAAGCCCTCGTTTCATGGGCAACCAGGTGGGCAGGGTTTGCCATATGCAGAGCGTTGTGTTCTACAGGAGCGTGGGCTTGGTCCTCCACACCAGAGACGATCATTTCTCTGTGGTCGTCTGCTGGGACTGATGTCTCACTTGGGGTATGAGGCTTTGTCACACTGCCGTCAATAGCCACACACTGAGAATGTGGTGGAGGTGGGGTGCTGCTCCGTAGCTGGTCTTCACACCTGGGCTCAGATCTCTGGGACGGACTCTTGTTTTTGGCAGGAATCTGGTCAATGGCGTGACGCTCACCGTTACATCGACTGACGCCTTGGAGTTGAGACTCTACCTCAGACTTGCCCTTGGTTTCATGGCCATTTACAGCATTGTGCATTGCGTGAACATGCTGAGGGAGCGTTTGGAGTGGACTCTTTGCTTTAGTGCTTACCCAGTCCTCACTGGCTGGTTCCGCGGCATCTCCAGCTTCAGGGCCCGATGGTGTTTGGAATACTCGTTCGGTCTGAGCTCGGCTCGGCGCGCCAGTCTGCGGCGGATCTAGGCCTACGTTCCCACTTGCTGTTGGTGTATGAGCTGGTCCCACACACTCTGTAAGCTCAGAAGAACGTCGAGCAGCCCTCTGGTCCAAAGGTGAAGACAGGATAGAAGGCAACACTGAGGGTGAAGTGGGGGTCAGAACATGAGGGGTGATGCCCAGAGAGGGAAGGGAAGAGTCTGGACCATGCTGTGTGGGAGATGTCAAGGACACGCTAAGATTTAGCACCACCGGGCATTGGGTCCCATGGTCTGGGGTTGCATGAGGTTCAAGTGGCCTGAGCATTTGTAGGTCAGTCTGAAATGTATGTGGGTCGCCAGCATTCTCCTCAAGCCCTGGGCTTATACTTTCGTTGTTACAGAGGTGCTTCTCCTTGTCTTCAGATGCCAAGGTTGGTAATGTGGACAACCCTGAGGCAGACGTCTGTACGTGATCTCTGCCTGTGGATCCCTCCAATAGGTGAGCACTGCTCAGCAGTATAGGTTCCTCGGGTCCTTGATCCACGTCCTGTCCAGAAGTGGCGATCCCTGGCTCACACTGGAGCTGGTTTGCAGCTTCTGTGTGCCCTCCTGATTGTGTAGTATGGTTGGCTGAACTCATCTGACTTAGAGGAATGCTGTCTTCCAGGAAAGAGCTTGGTGGCAGGGGCTCTGGAATGAACGGTTCCCTCTCTACGCATCGTGCTTCAGGACTACACTTACTTCCACAGGCTCTAAACGAAGTCCACCTGCTGCTGTGGCGCGTGTTATAAGACGAGTGATGCAGAAGCGACGGCTCTGTGTTCGGGCAGGACGTGCGGAGTCTCTCTAATTTCAGCTGGCCAAACTCGTCGTCCGGTAGATGAAAGTCCTGAACGTCAAAACTTGGTAGCAGTCCAGGATTCTTCGTACTCAAAGCTCGGGCGAGGGCGGCTAAGGAAGGCAGGAGCGGTGGGCAGTCTGAAGAAAGAAACACATTTGCGCAGACGTACGTTAATCACATTCATTCTCCAAACCACTCGCGGGGAAGCTGGAGCCAATCCCAGCTGACTAAGGCAGGGTTTACCAAAGGACAGGAGGCCAACAAGGAGACAGACAACCACACAACACACCTACGAGTTTAGAGTTTCCAGGCAACCTAAACCCCAAGCCTTTGGACAGTGGGAGGAAACCTGAGCACCTGGACGAATCACATGCAAACACAGGGCGAACTTGTGGACTCCACAATGGAAGGCAACCGTAGCCAAGCCGGGGATCGAACCCAGGACCGTCTTGCTGTGAGGCGACAGTGCGACTGATTTTAAATTATTATACCCACAGTCGCTTCCGACCTTGCAATGTTGAGACTGGGCCTCTGTGCCATTATTGGCACGTGCTGTAACACAGAATGCGTCTTAGCCAGTATCACTACACCTTACTCACCTGTTGCCTAGCAACGACAACCAGCTGCTTAAAACGCAGCAAAACATACTACAATTTCTGTCGAAAAGAGCTATAGCCAACGTTTTTGGCGTAGCAGCAAGGATCGGTATCTGTAGTAAAACAGACAAGTTAGGAAACTGTAGTCACATCTTTTCCACTTACGACCTAATTCCTCAGGGCGTCCAGAATTATTGCTGCCAAATACACATTTTAAACCCTTTAAGGTCTTAAAAATTGCTGAACAGACCACTAGAAACGCTCGAAAACTGCTTGGTCCAAATGTCTATTAGCTGTGAGGAACGTTTGCTCCTCCTCCTGCGAAGTTACCACAGTGCGACAGTGACGATATGTTCGGTTCGTCAGTAAATCTCACCGTTTGTGCTTCTCTGGTCTTGAGAATACGACACTGCTCCTCCTGCTCGGCCACGCCTCCTCCTGAAGATCGGGTACACTTCAGAATCGGCTACATCGCAGTTCAGGTAGAGCTGAGAGTCTGAAAGATGTTTCAAATCGGCAGCCAGTGGCTGCGTATTCGAGGCAGCCTGCGGTGTTGGAATTGGTTCAGCGGGGGAGACCAATTCCGCCTGTGGGAGGGGCTCTGCTGAAAGGGAGGCCGGTGAATGATGAGTGGCTGATTCTGAAAGAGACTCGTGCAGTTCGGAGCAACCTCCCAGACATGACCCAACCGGGGAACTCGTGGCCGCGCCTACTGCTCGCGTTCTCCTACGTCCTCTCCGTCCCCTTTGACCACGCCCACTATGCCTGGGCTGGTCGAGAGCTCTGCCATCAGGTTGCGATGCGTCCGAGGTCGCATGGCCTCCAACCTGCCTCTGTGATAGGCTGGACCGTCTTCGGCCCCGCCCCCTGGAGAGCTGGCTGTGAATGACGGCGTCCAGGTCTACGGGGCTGCGGGCTGCGGACATGCGTCTGGTCGTACGGACGTAATACTCGACCGGAAAGGGCAAACCCTCGATTAACGTGCAGGAATCAGGAAAACCAGCCTTTTCTGGTGAAAACGGGTCCGTCTTCACGCCTTCAGGGGCCTTTTCTCCTCCGCTAACGGCGTCTTCGTTCAGATCTTCGGTCCGGTTAGAGAGACCAATCGACTGGCACGTGTGTACGTCCGCAAACAGCTGGTCAGAGGCGGAAGAGCTTGACTGGGAATCTTGATCCACGGACTGTCCGAGAGAAGAGCTCGTGACTTCTGATTGGCTTGTTGGAAAGATCTCCACAGGTGATTGGTGCAGTGAAGGGTTCTCCGCCGCTGAACGAGGCGTTGACCCCGTGTTCAACCGCGAGCCCGTGTCTCCAACTTCGCTCAACCCGTCCTTCATCTCTTCCCTTGGCTTGTCTTCATCGGCCTCCACATCACTCGCTTTCTCGTCCCCTCCGTTCTGGCTCTTATCTTCTCCAACCGTCTTCTGGCCACCCTCTTCTCTGGGCCCCTCCCCCAATCGATCTCGCACTTCCTCTTGGCTGTCAGGGTCACAGGCCTTCTCCCTGCCCTGCAGTCGCAGACGACTACGCCTGGACCGCAGTCGGTGCGTGGGGCTTCGTTTGCACGTAGGCGTGGAACACGGAGAAGTCTGGGACTCTTCGGGAAGACGGAAACGGACGATGGGAAGTTTCTTGGCGGTGGGAAAATCAACACCGGGATCTGTAAAAAAACATAGAAACATTGGAATTCTATTGAGAAAATGAGAAACTCTTTGACTGCAGACTGTTTAACTGATTTTGTGGATGACTGGATGATTCTGGATGGTTCCAGAAGCCAATTTCTTCACTTACAGAAATGTTTGGCCCCTTAAAATCCAAACTGCATGACTGACTCATCACACACTTGCCTTAAACTGCGATATAATCTGAAACAGTTGCACAGACAAAAGCAGCAGCAGAGGCCGCCCTGAAGACTGACATTCGCCCATATCTGGTGTTATACCTGCGGTGATCGTGTCAAAAACTGAAATTTTACAAATATGACTCACCACAATTGGGGTAATGGAGAAAACGGACACTTACTGCTTCCCGGCGTCTCGTTACGAAGCAGATCCGAGGTTGACACGGGACAAGAAGCAGGGCACGGCTGAGAAAAACTCGACAGCAGACGGTTCTGGTCGGAGATTCTGTTCTGCACATGCCTGCGTACTGCCTCCCTCCGCTCTGCTCGCTACACAAACACACACATTTCAGTATGAATGGAACACACACACACACACACGTACATGTACACTAAAGGTTCTGCTCCACCCCCTTCCATTCTGATCCACTATCATCGGGTTCCAGACCGTTTTTACCCTTCAGCTGACCGTTAGGGGGTCCTTCGTTCCTGCTCACACCTTAGCCATGAACTTACGGACCTTAACTACTGCCGCCTTCCTTAACGGAGAGTTTTTCATCTTTTTGAACTGTTCGCTATTTAAACGAATCTGAACGGAAAGTAAACACCAGTTACATCCTTTCCTCACAGAAAAAAAAACATACGTGTGGCTACAGTACCCCTAGAAGTGGATGTCCCCAAGTGGGGGTCCACACACTCACCTGTAGCCGCTGTGCCGTTTTCTCATATTCCCTTTGTAGCAGCTCCAGTCGCCTCCTTAGCTTGAAGCAAATTTAGACACAGGAGAACACATTACGACTCGTTTCATCCGAGACAGGACAGTCCTAATGTTAGTCCAGCGTCAAACCAGCGTCAAACTGTATGAACGTGTCCTTCTATAGGTGGAACGGACCTAAACAGTACTGCCAGGGTGGGGTAGTCATGCACTTCACGCTTGGACACGCATTAACTACAGCTTCCCGTGTTGAAGCAGGTTTTATCATGTACAAACTGACCTAAAAGACCTAAAAAAAAGCAAAAGTCGTCATGAAAACCTACTATCTCTTTATCCGCACTCGTCAGACTCTCCTCCGTCATTTTGCCGAGCTCACCTGCAAAGCACATCAAAGAAGGGTTTTCTGTGTGATTCTCCACTGTAAGGTACATATAGTCCTGGAGTTGGATTATTCCCTGTCTACGCCAAGTCATGGATTACACATCCCTTAAAAAATGGCCCATATACTGAGAAAAATGCATTTTTCATCACTTTTTATCAAATAAACCAGTGTGACAGTATAAAAATGCTACCAAAGCTTCAAAGAGTACCATTAATCCTTTGCTGGCCACACCCCCAAAAAAGCAATGTTAATTTTATTATATAATGTATAAACTGTATTAATTTGGGGGCAATAATCACGACAACATTTATATTTTTATTACATTTATTCATTTCATTTGGCTGACACTTTTATCCAAAGCAACTTCCAAGATTTGGAGCAGTGTAGTGGGACAGTACCTTGCTCAAGGGTACCTCAGTAGTGCCCGGGGCTGGGACTTGAACCTGCAACCTTTAGATCCCAAGGGCAAGGTCCTAACCACTAGGCCACCACTGCACCTTATTATTAAGTATAGGCCTTGTCAAATGGTCAAGATTTCTCTTTACCGTAAAACTTGAATAAATTATTAAAAATCAGATAAAAATTCTTCCGAAAAATCTATTAAAATCGCCCTCAGATGTGTCCGTGCAGCTGAACCACCTGCGGCCTTTGTTGACTTTCTGGTGAGGAAGGTTACATCTATCAGCCTATTGGGCCCTCTGCGACTTAGCCCCGCCCATTCCCGCTGAAGTTATAGGGAGTGTTTCAGCCCTGCTTCCAAATCAGCCAATCAGCAGAGGGTATACGTAGAGGTATTAAACGCACAACAAAAACAGCCGACAAGCTGCATAATGTTTACATAAACCCACACAGACCACATGAGTGAACATAGGGATAAAGTAAAACAACAGAACTGACAGAAAAGCAGTCCGTGACCTGGCTAAACCTTAGGGGAATGTGTGTTTTATAGCTGGCAGGCTCTCTCTGCACACTTAGCCTAGTTAGCCGTGTTGCTACTCTGTCAGGGACTCGGGTCTTTAATGTGTGGCATTTACAAAATTAAAAGACAACAATAAAGACTCGCATTACCTGTGACGAGTCATGGCCAGCTTCGGAAAACTGTTAAACACATTTCTAAACACTGTATTACAATAACGCCTTAAAAACGGCGATGATGTTGTTGGTCCCCTCAGTGGCCATGACAAATCTCCCGCGACTCCGCACTGACAGGGGAAAGTAGTCGATCGTGAAATATCGAGTTAAATTGGACACACTTTTAGAAGTTACTCCAAAGCCACTTTTTTATTGCTGTGTTTGACTTAAATGTAGACAGAGTTAAGTATCTCGATTACATTTCTTGACAACGGATTTCAGCTTTATTTTGAACTGTAGTTTCACAGAAAACTACAACCCCCATGATGTATTGCGTACACGGCTTTCCGCAGGCAAGGACAAGAAAAGAGCTTTTAAAGAAATCGCTAGAACGCTAGAAGAGTGGTCTTACAAGTAAAAGGTAAAAATTATTAATTGGTCCATAAAACAAAGCATGACACGAATAATACACTTTTAAACGCTTATATATAAATAAATAAAGCTGTCTCTGAAGCGAAACATCCATGTATAGACTACTTCTGTCTGATGGCAGGCTAATATACCTCCGCTAGTTTTAAGTGTTGGTGAAGCTCCCAGACAATAATTATGACCTTTTTGAGCAGGGGTCATTACAATATAAAATAAAAATCCTTTAAAAAGTATGCTTAACTCTACCTGTACGATGTGAAGTAAATATAACACCAGTTCAAATATAAGATAACTCCTGCAGTGCAAAGCACAAGCTTCTGAGAATTTAAAGGGCCAATAGCCACTTTTTCCTTCCAGGTTTGTGGTCCCCTAAGCATTACTTTGTGTAAACATCTTTTTTACCCTTGACCACCAAGCATCTGAGTTTTGTGCTGTAGCTGTGAGTTATACTGTACCCTGCTGCTCAGTACAGACTTACATAGATCTTACTGAAGCCTGTAATCTTCTACTGTGTGTGGTTCTGTCAAAACCACATTAAGATCAAGGTTACACACACACAAACCATTAGTCCAGAACATTAGAACGTTCTCAGATCACTTTTGAGTGGCTTACTTGAATTCTCCAAATGCAGTGGAGGCCTAGTGGTTAGGATACTGCTTTTGGGACCAGAAGGTCGCAGGTTCGAGTCCCAGCCACTACTGGGCACTACTGAGGTTCCCTTGAGCAAGGTACCGTCCCCCTACACTGGTGCTGTTGATAGCTGCCCCTGAAGCACGTGTGATGGGTTAAATGCAGAGGTCACATTTCGTTGTGGTGCTTGAGTGTTTTCTCGATGACAAACAGTCACCTTCACTTCATTTTTACATAAACAAACATCTCACAAGGCGACTGACCTAAGATTTCAACCAGTAAACCCCAAATTTTCTCTTTTTTAAGAGCACAGTGAACAAGCTCGTGCGAAACGTGACTCCTGAGCCTCACCTGACTGTTGATCACTGAAGACAGGAAGGAAGAGTATCTTTCAGCCCCACAGATGTACCGACCGATTTACTCCATGTTCTGTCCCTGGATCTTTATCCCTGCTTAGATTCCGGGTTGGAATTAAAACTGTTCAAGCTGTATTGTAGTCTCTGCCTCGGTCCTGACACCTCAGCCTGCATGATTTACTTCAATAATAATAAAATAAGTCGTGCAACTCTTCCTCCATTATTAACTCTGTGTTGGAAACAGTAGGGTCAAATTCTCAAATTTTTATAGATATTACACTTATTTCTCTGTTGTATCGAGGCAAATACAGCTAAGGGAGCCCTCTCATTGGTCAGGGCTTCAGGAGCTGGTCTGAAGATACATTACTAGATACGTTACTGACTAGTTAACAGCAGCAGCTCTATTCCAGCACGCTATAGAGGAGGAGTCACTCTAGAAATGCTGCACACAAGCTCAAATATATGTTGAGGTGTATGAAGTGAAAGTGACCACACACTCAAGCACAACAACGAAATTTGACCTCTGCATTTAACCCATCACACGTGCACACGTGGAGCAGTGGGCAGCTACCAACAGGGCCCGGGGAGCAGTGTAGTGGGACGGTACCTTACTCAAGGGAACCTCAGTAGAGCCTGGGCTGGGACTCGAACCTGCGACCTTCAGGTCTCAAAGGCAGCGTCCTAACCACTAGGCCACCACTGGTTACAAGCTTCAGCTTTCTTCCGAAAAAGCGTGAAAGACACATTTTTAACAGATCTTGTCTGCTAATATGTGGCCTATTGCTTAGGGACTTGCCCATGCGAGCTAAAGGTTGCTAAAGGGAGCTGCTGTTGGTAGCTGCCCGCTGCTCTATGTGTGGATGGGTTCAGTGCAGAGGTCACATTTCGTTGTGGTGAACTTTGTGTGACGGGCCGTGTTCCCAATCACAATCCCAGTCACTTTTACTTCTTCAGTAAAGCTGCTCACCCCCACGGGGTTAAGCCTCAGGCTCTAGCGATTGTGTGCAATTGCACAAGTTATGTTCATTGCAGGATGGAAGGCATTCTGTAATGGACCAGTTCCCAAAATACCCTGAAAGACTTTCGGCCTGTGTCCTACATGTTAGGAAACGTTCGATGGGGGGGTTTCAGGAACATCCCTGTACGCAGGTCACGGTTACTGAGCTCTACAGCATTCTGGACTATACATCTCACTGCACTATTCCACTGTTATACAGACAAAACACAGCCACTGCATTGTGCGGTCTCCGAATACGGACCCATCTGCACATCTGCCTGATCTGCACCGTATACATTCTGTATAACTTTACTACGTAAATTACATTCCTTTTTCATCTGTAAACTTATTGTCTTCACTAATTCACTTTGGTCTGTATGTGTTGTTAATAGTGTGTATACATTGTTTATACTGTTCATTGTTTAGCTTTGGATTTAGTGTTGCCAACTTAGCGACTTCCTCGCTATTTCTAACAACTTTTCAGACCCCCCCATCGTGGGCGCAGCGGCGAAAAGTCTGACCTTAATTGGGGATTAAAGGATAAATAACTTAAATTAGCATTAGCACAGTAGCTCAACGTCACTTCAACATTCTGCTTTTTTTTAATTTACATATAAATGATGTCGACAAATATCGATTAGAAATATCATCGGACGAAATTAACTGTTGATACTGATATGAATCTATCATCGTTCACTGCTGCTTTTACTGCTTTACTGCATGTGTTAGCCTGTAGGAATAATGAAAAAATAATATAAATAATATTTATTTTATTATAAATGGTGTGAATTGAGAAAAATTGGCTGTCTCTGGCAGACTACGTATTTAATATTTTATTTTATAATAATTATATTATAACGCATAGTTGGCGATTTAGCGTTAAAGGACTTTTAATTTGACTCCGAGCGAAAGCGTTTAAAAACAGCACGTCTCCCATGATCCTTTGCCGCCATTTCAAATCGCAGGAGCCAATCGGGAGCGGAGCGCTCAGGCGAGAGCCAATCAGGAGCGTCGGTAACGAATAAGGGCAGAATTTAAAAAATGTGTTGAAGCGCTGCTGTGAGACGCGGAGCCGCAGTGCGGAGAACAGTCGCTTTTAGGAACGGATTAGGGTTTTTTTTTTTTTGCATATTTAGTCCGTCACTTTTACAAAAGTAGGCGTTGTTTAATAGGCCCCGTATCGGTCTCTGGTAAAAAAAAAAATTATAATAATAATCGGCTGCATCTTTTTCGCTTGGAGTTTATGTTCGAACTCGTCCCCGCGGCTCTCGGTCGAAGCGGAGCTGAGTTTTTTTTCTCTCTTGGACCTTACAGCACCGCAGTTGAAGCTTTACGTCTCGTAAACTCGGCAGAATGAGCGCTGCAGCGGCGAAGGCGGCCAAGCCGACGGCTCACGTCGACCCCAAGTCCGCACCCCTGAAAGAGATCCCCGACATCCTGGTGGATCCGCGCACCATGAAGCGCTACATGCGGGGCCGCTTCCTCGGCAAGGGCGGTTTTGCCAAGTGCTACGAGATCACGGACATGGACACGAAGGAGGTGTTCGCCGGCAAGGTGGTGCCAAAGTCGCTGCTCATGAAGCCGCACCAGAAGGAGAAGATGAGCACGGAGATCGCCATCCACAAGAGCCTCGACGACCCGCACGTCGTGGGCTTCCACGGCTTCTTCGAGGACGACGACTTCGTGTTCGTCGTGCTGGAGATCTGCCGGAGACGGGTACATCACCGCCACTCCCGTTCGCGACCTTTCTGCTCCTCCCGCACGTCCCGGTGGGGGTGAAAGTTGGAGAGAGCCGGCGAAAACTCCGCTGGCCTTAGCTTAGCTTAACATAGCGCTGCCCCGACTCCGCCAACGGTCGGATGCCACAGCGGTAACGGGCCGCGTTCGGGACGCAGATAAATAAACACGAAATGCGAAATCGGTTTTGTACATTTTTAATTCTTTTATGCTTCCGAATTAAGTCTTCTTTTTTTTTCGTCTGAGCTGAACTACACTCGCTGTTCGTGTCGCTTTCGTGCGCGATGTGGATTTTAAATGTGGGGCGGATGTGACGTCAGACCACAGCTTGAACAAAAATTTAATTTTTTGTTATTAAAAATATATTGTTTTTATAAAATTTTAGCAGGTTTTTTTTTTTGCGAATTTATTTTATTTTATTGTTTTTTTTTAGGTAGTAGGTTAATTCACCTTCAGTTACTCAGTTTTTAAAGGGAAATCAACCAATTCTTCAGACATTTCTTTATAATTCAGTTATGTAAACAAGACTTAAGCGTTTAGAAGTGAAATGGTGCATTGTAGAGGGAACCAAAGCTTATGATTGCCTTAGTGCAACTCCTACAGCACTTTTACTTGCTATTGGGACAACCCACTTGATCTCCAAAAATCTCTTTGGGAACCATTTTTGTCCCACAACCAAGGATGAACGTATTAGAACATCCTTAGAATTTTCCTTTAGGTCTGGACTACATGTGATCAAAACACCAGTGGCAGTGCAGTATAACCCTATATATGAGCAACAGGCCCTTTGTCCCAGTTGATGCCTGGTCCCCTTTGTTTAGTGCAATCCTTGGGTACACAGCTGTAACCGCTTGACCTGATGTTCCCGTGTCTTCTCTTCAGTCTCTTCTAGAGCTGCACAAGCGCAGAAAAGCTGTGACGGAGCCTGAAGCGAGGTACTTCATGCGTCAGACCATTCAGGGTGTCCACTACTTGCACAATAACCGGGTCATCCATCGCGATCTCAAACTAGGCAACCTCTTCCTCAATGATGACATGGAGGTGAAGATTGGTAAGCTGACAGCTTTTTTTGTCTGTTTTAGTCCTTTATGTTAAATGTTCATGTAGTAGTGGTGCACATTGACACCCCCACCCCATCAACTCTTCAGGTGACTTCGGCTTAGCCACGAAGATTGAGTTTGACGGTGAGCGGAAGAAAACCCTATGCGGAACTCCAAACTACATTGCCCCTGAGGTGCTGTGTAAAAAAGGGCACAGTTTTGAAGTGGACGTCTGGTCGCTGGGTTGTATTCTGTAAGTGTGTTGCACAACACCGGGGGGGGGGGGGGTTCTAGGGCTGCATGATATGAAGTATCAGTATTGTGATTCTACAGCTACGTACTGCGATGCCTTTCGCTACATTTTAGGGTCTCATTACGTTTCCAAGTAACAAAGGCTTGAAGTGTTAAAGCTTCACAAAGTTCACTCACTCCCCTGGTCCATACAGTCCATATATGGAAAATGCTTTAAAGTTTAATCATAGTTTTTGTAAAGTCTCACAACCAACAGATTTCCATATTTAACCTACAGTTTAGCCACGCCCCTTTGCATGAAAGTTCTAAGACCTTCAACAATTGGTTAAAGGCTTATTTGGACATTACAGCCTTCTGCAAGATCAGTATTGCAGAGACCAATACTGCGGTAACGTTGTACAGACGATCTATATTGTGCTGCCCCAGTAAATTCAGACCAGTATTTTGCATAAAGATCTTTACTGATGTTTAGGTGTCTGCCCAAGTTTACGTGTTACTGTGAAGCGAAGGGTTAAAAACTATGCACCACCAAATGGCGGCATGCGAACTGTCCTAAATCACTCTTGATTGGACCAATATGTGTAACAGCAAAGAGCAATAATGCCGTGAAGCCCTGAAGTTCTACTTTTGTCGTTGCCAGTATGTTGTGGGGTCAGAAACCCCCAAAGTATGATTCACCAACAATTCGAGCTAATTGGCCAGTTTCCATTACTGGGATTTAGTCTTTTTTCTTTAATTGGGGAAGCAAACATTGGTAAGGAACATGCTTTGGGTGACCTATGTTTAATGTTATTGTGTAAATTAAGACTATTTCTGTTTGTCTGTTAGGTACACGCTGCTGGTTGGCAAACCTCCGTTCGAGACCTCTTGCCTGAAGGAGACCTACGTCCGCATCAAAAAGAATGAGTACACCGTTCCCAAAGTTAGTAACGATTCTCATTATTCTATAAAACCTCTGAATGTGCATTAAAGGGATCTTTTTAGCTACGTGTGCAGCTGAAGCCAAGCAGTTCAACATCAGTTCAATCAGTAGTTCTAATCTCAGAGGAGTAACATGGACCAGTCAATTATCTCAGTGAGTGTGTGGTGCCATTGTGCGAACTGGCACTGTGTTGGTATCTGTTCTTAGATTGAGTGTCTTGCCATTGCAGTAGCTCTCAGAAATGATTGTATAAGACCATGAACATAAACATTTTGCTTTCCTCCTTTCTCCTTATGTGCAGCACATTAATCCAGTGGCTGCTACGTTGATTCGCCGGATGCTGCATGCAGACCCAACACTCAGGCCCTCTGTAGCCGACCTCCTCACCGATGAGTTTTTCACCTCCGGCTACATCCCTCTCAGGCTTCCCACTTCTTGCCTTACTGTGCCTCCAAGATTTTCGATCGCACCCTCGAGCCTCGAGTCTGGCCTACACCGTAGACCTCTCACTGCACTAAATAAAGGTACACATGCACTCCATTATGGCTGTTGAGTAGAGCAGCTCGTTTAGCATTTAATGGGCATTAAATTACTTGTTTTAAGGTTTAAGGTAGTGAAGTGGGTCCGTTTAGTGCTATTTTAATTACAACGGAGTTGAGTAGACACTAAAGCCAGTAAAGCACTGGTTAACAAACCTGTGGATTCCACTGAATTTTGGAACAGATGCCAGTATGTGAAATTATGATCATTAAGATCAAACAGTACCATGGTAACACATTTAAAATCAACAGTTTTGGAGTCTATTGACACTCCAAGTCCATGGTGTCGCGTTCTGAAGTAAGAATGCACTGATCCAACACAGATATAAGATATTGGTCCGATACTGACCCAAACTGCTAGATCGGGTATCTAATAATGGACAGATCCATGGGGCTAATCTATTGAGACATACATATTATTAATTTTACAATGGTATCAGATCAGTAATCTACGTATTAGCCCAAAGCCCAGGTATCTGATCGGTACTCCGTCTCGGCCCACACCCAAAGCCCAGGTATCTGATCGGTACTCCGTATCGGCCCACACCCAAAGCCCAGGTATCGTATCGGTACTCCGTATCGGCCCACACCCAAAGCCCAGGTATCGTATCGGTACTCCGTATCGGCCCACACCCAAAGCCCAGGTATCGGATCGGTACTCCGTCTCGGCCCATACCCAAAGCCTAAGTATCGGCGCGGTACACCATATCGGCCCATACCCAAAGCCCAGGTATCTGATCTGTACTCCGTATCGGCCCAAACCCAAAGCCCGGGTATCAGATCTGTACTCCGTATCAGCCCAAACCCAAAGCCTGGGTGTCCGTTTTAAAGTTGGGACTGAAAGTTTGTTTGGTGCATCTTTATTCTGGAGGATTTTGTATGTGGATATGTCTCAAAATCCTTTATTGATCTAAAAAAACACTGATTTCTATTATAAAAACAGATAGTCCAGTTGAGAAGATGGGAAAAGTTGAGCCACTACAAAAGGATGATCAACAAAGGTTAGACTCTTTGTTTTCCCCTCATCTGCTTCATACCGATTTTGCTCTGTGTACATCAAATAAACTAGTCACTTCGAGTCATTGGATTGTGTACTGTCTCTTAAACTTTCTTGCTTTTTAAGCATTAGAAGGAAAGCGCTGTTTGGTTTTGTCACAATACTTGATCCACTGATAGTGGACATTGGGATTATCCTTTGTACTTTGCTTCATTGCAGGGATGGATCTGAACAGCTCGACTCTCACTTGAATGACATGTTGCAGCAGTTGACCAGCCTTAATGCCGCCAGACCATCGGAGAGAGATTTCGTAAAACAAGGTATGGGGGGGCTAGTGAAATCATTATGCTGGGTGACATTTTAGCAGTGAATATTAGTTCTTCAATAGCTTTAGGTGCACTCACTGCCAATATCTTGGTCCACAAAAGCAGGAGTTGATCATTGTTTTTCATATTTTCTAACAGAGGAAGCTGAGGACCCTGCTTGTATCCCCATCTTCTGGATCAGTAAATGGGTCGACTACTCTGACAAGTATGGCCTTGGTAAGAACTCCGCGCACTGTTTTGCTTGCTAAACATTTAGACTGAACGTCTTGCCATTAGCATTGTGAACTATACTTGGACAGAAAATCTCAATTAGGTCTAATCAGACAGTCCAGACTGTAATTCTGTGTGTTTACCTGTGGGGGGCAGTGATCAGACAGTCCAAACTGTAATTCTGTGTGTTTACCTGTGGGGGGCAGTAATCAGACAGTCCAGACTGTAGTTCTGTGTGTTTACCTGTGG
>JBBPDA010000081.1:31929830-31939959 GCA_037974385.1 Arnoldichthys spilopterus
CTCCCACTGTCCAAAAGGCTGCAGTAGGTTGATTGGATTTGGAAAATTGCCCGTAGGTGTGAATGTGTGTATGAATGTTTGTCTGTCTGTGTGTTGCCCTGTGATGGGTTGAGCATCCTGTCCTGGGTGAACCCCGCCTTAGGCCCGCAGTCAGATGGGATTGGCTCCAGCTTCCCCCGTGACCCAGAAACGGAAGAAGCAGTTGGAAAATGGATGGATGGATGGATGTACTATTTGGAGCTTTCACAACACTAACATACCTCAAGCTAATGTGAACCCTTTAATACACAGAAAGGCATCGCAGTCGCTATATGTAGCGGTATAATCGCAATACTGATATTTCCTCCATATCGTGCAGCCCTAATTTATAGTAACTTCTTGTCAGGTTCTCCACCATGAGATCAGCCATTCTGAAGTATGAAGTGTCCTGAATATTCATTTTGAATATTCTTTTGGTCTAAAATTACTGATTCATAATTGACTAATTGACTAATTACTGATTGACCAATTGATTAAAGATTCATTGATTTTGAACGCTCGCTCCAAGCTTTGGAAGCGTACAGCAGGGTGTGTCTTACACAAGCTGGGTCTTGGTGCTGTGCTGCTCCTGGGTGAACTGATAGGCCCATCTCATGGTGTGTGACTGTGTGTTCTGGGCAGTGAATGTGAGGTATCGCAGCGTTTCTGTGGCTACGGTCAGGTGGGGCGCTCGCCGCAGGCTGTCTTGGGTCCATAGATAGAACCCGGCCACCGGAGAATCAAACTTCTGCATCCATAGAACCTCGCCCGAGTCCCGATCCACAGTCACCACCAGACCGTCCCCACTCGATGCGAAGTGGGACATCTCTGTTACACACACACACAAAAATACCAGTTCAAAACACATGCAAAACCTGCATTTCTTGCATTGTTGGGACTTTTAACAACAGCCATTAGTGTCATACACAATTATTCGTATACAATAAACAATATACAGCATTGCAGACTAGACACAAGCAGTGTTTTTGGATTTTTTTTGCAAACAACCCAACAAAATTACACATTTTTATAAATAACACAGTGCCTACGTATGCGCCTACATATGGGCCTGTAGTCGGGGGGTTAAAACAAAAGCAGTGATTATCCTCCGCAAGCTTAGAGGGAGGTAACAGCTGTAAAAAAAAGTGGCATCTGTACTAAGCCATCAATAATCCACCTCTTCTTAACCAGTCAACCACGCCTAAAAGGTCATAATGTTCCCAAACGCTTCCTTATGTTCTTCCCTTCAGATCTGAAGTAGCAAAACGTTTACCGATCAAACAATTTCAACAAGAACTGCAGTAAAGACAGAAGAAGAATGTCATTGTGAACACACTCAAGCACCGCAACGAAATGTGACCTCTGCATTTAACCCATCACACGTGCAGCAGCGGGCAGCTACCAACAGCGCCCGGGGAGCGGTGTAGTGGGACGGTACCTTGCTCAATTGAACCTCAGTGTTGCCTGGGCCGGGACTTGAACCTGCGACCTTCAGGTCCCAAAGGCAGCGTCCTAACCACTAGGCCTCCACTGTCCACAAACGTCTGGTCTACGTTTTGCACAAAAAGTGGCCGTTTCGTGTCGACATGTGTGTGTGAGTGTGAAACTTACTGTAGTCGTATTTCTGGTCGTCGTAGAGAGGAGCCGAGTAGTCGTTATAGGTGGCGTTCCACCTTAACTCCTGCGTTTTCGTGTCATACATGGTGATCATGTACTCTAGAGGCACACAAACAGAAAATGGACACAGGGAATATTACTGAGATGGAGCTTCACACACATCCATGTAAGAAGTGGAGGAGGAATCTGGAGCCAAAGCTCACAAACCATCAAGTACTGTTTACACACAAATCCTCATTCTTTTCACTGCTTTCCTGTTTGTTTGCATTGATTCAAATGTGAACTTGTGCGTTTTTCGCTGCAGAGAGAAACTCACTGCATAAACAGGCTTTAAACTAACAACGTAGGGGGCTAAGACTTTTGCACAGCACTGTATTTTTGTATAAGAATGTTCACGTTGGACAGCACAATACAGTTTCTACCTGCTACCTGTGACATGGACATGGACATGAAGCTCTGAAGAGCTCTGGCAACCCTGCAATGATTGGGTTTGACCAACCAATGGTTCTACCATTTGTGGTTCCTACTGTTTAGTACATTTGGTATCGTGGCCAGAAACTTCATGCAGGAATGCAAAGACAAACGGCAAGTTCCAGCCAACAATTACAAACACATGGCCTTGTCGTACAAACTTGCCACACAATCTTACACCGTTTAGCCAGAACATTAACACCACCTGCCTAATACTGAGTGTGTCCCTCCTGCTGCTGAAACAGCTCTGACTGTGGTGCACTGTGTGTTCTGACCCCTTTCTATCAGAGTCAGCGTCAACTTTTGAGCCTTGGGTGCCCATGACCCTGTGGCAGATTCCCCAGTTGTCCTTCCTTGCATCACTGTTGGTAGGTACTAACTACTGCACACCTGGAACACCCCACAAGTCCTGCCATTCTGGAGATGCTCTGGCTTTGTCGTCTAGCCGTCACAAATAGGCCTTCGTGAAAGTGGAGCAGATCCTTAAGCTCGCCCATTTTTCCTGCTTCCAGCACATTAACTTCAAGAACTGACTGTTCACTTGCTGCCTATTATCCCTTTCTTGTTTCATGTTTATGTTAGACATCCATGTGTAAACTCCTGTTTGCCGAGAGGTGGCATCAGTTTTCATGTGACTTTTCGTGACAGAACGTTGTTGTGTAGAACGGACGGACCAGTGGTGCTGAAAGATGGTGTAGATGGTGACGCCATGTCGCCGCCCTGTTCACACTACGCAGCTGTCGGACTTGTTATCATGAGTCTCGGGTTGTGTAGTGTGAACAGCACAGAGATCAGACCACTTTCAGAATCGCGTAGTGTGAACAAGGCATCGACCTAATCAGGATCTGTGAAACAGGCCTCTTCCTCCTCGTGCACTCATTATGCCTCTAATGTCTAACCTAACGACTCAGAAAGGCGTCTTGCATGGAGCTGAACGCTGTGCATGTGCTGACCTGTGCGTCCAATGTAGAGGAGAGGAGCAGAGGGGCAGATGGAGTCAGAGGAAGAAGTGCTTAAACTCGTCTGCTTCTCCCCAGTGTGAGGATCCACTACAAACCACGTATCTTGCTTTTTACCTGCACAAAACATGCAAACGCAGTGAGCGAACGAGGAACCCGGCGAGGCTCCATTCAGAAAGTGTTCACACATGGCCAGACAGAACAACCAGGAAGCGGTGGCTGTTGCTTTATGAAAAAAAAAGCTCAATCATTCCTTTCTTCACCTCAGAGTGCTCTCTGCTGATCGTTGCTAGCCGAGATGTTTGGTTAAACCCAACCCAATACGGTCCACTCGTATCAATGAAAGTCAACAAAACACTCCACTATCAAAGGCTTGTCAGCTTTGAGGAATATATCCACACTGTGTCAGGGGCAGCTGATACGTTTGGGACAGGTCAGCGGTTCTAAAAGATTCTAGGAAGTTCTAGAAACTTCTGGAACGTTCCAGAATATTCTGGAAGTTCTGCTTAGCGTTAAAAGTGAATGGAGATTGCTCTTGAAAACAGATGCATTTCAAAACGTCAATGTCCTGAGCGCAGAAGCAACGTTTTTGTGGAACAACAACTATTTTCTATTGATTTAAGTCATAAGGGTTTGGGAAACACACTTTGTACCAAGTGATACAGTTGTGACTCTGGACGCTGGATTGTTGGTCTCTTAGCTCATGTAGTTTTCATTCAGGAACTCAACAGATTTGAACTGCAATGTGATGGTCTGCTCTGCCATTGGTAAAGGAACTAGGAGAGCTTGAGGTTTTCCTTAGCAAGCATTCCCTACTACTGTTCTTTGGAGATCCAGCAGCATTATTTAACTGTCGTCAATGTAATTTCATCAAACGGGGGTTTAAAACAGACGGAAAATCTGCCAAGAGGTTCGTATTTACGTTTGCCAAGGACGTCTGCATCTCACTCTCAATGTGTAACACTTGGCAACCCTGTAAAATGCCATGGCATCGCTAGGGATGTCACAATCTGATCTCAGATCTCAGCATTTCTAACTGATCGAGATGGGCTCGAGCCCGAATGAGTCTAAGCCTGATCCTTTGTGTCAGTTGACTCACGGGCGACGTAAACGGAGACCAGACGCTGTTGAAATGTAGCAGAGTGAACGCGATCGCTAGGCAACAGAGTTCAATACTTCCATTTAGATACGAGGCCTAAAACTGTAAACACACAGAACACAGCGAGGTTGCTCGGGTCGCTCTGGCAAAGGCTGCACCTCTGCGACGCAGGGAGGGAAAACTTTTGCAATCAGTGTTGACTTGTCTCTATTTCTAATGACTTTTCAAGACCCCTTAAGGACGTTTTCTCCAAAAAGCGCCTAGCGACAAATTTTTGCATTATTTTTGACAAGCCTTAGCTACTTTCTGTACAACTTTGAGGCCAATATTCCCTGCAGAACAGCGTCGGGCCTACAACAAACCACGTGCGTATTGGGTATTGAGGAGAAAGCGAAGGCAGCCCCTTGATTTTTTTTCGGGCCTTTAATCCGAAAGGACGGATACAGGAAGATTCATCATAAAAAATTCATCATAGCGGCTGGGAATTTTAATTCCAGACTTGAACGTTGTTCAGGCCTATCAGGTAGGCTTGGATAAGAACTTGCGGTTAAGTATCTGAAAGTTCTCTCCCCTTCCTGAAAGAATCAACGACCAAAAAAAAAAAAAAAACACAGAAGAACTTCTTTGTTTTGAAGGGGGATTTACTCCTCACGCGTACCTGTGTAAAGGATTCCGTCCGAGCTCCTGCATGGAGAGGAGTGGACCAGCTCTGGAATAGTGAAGGGTAGTTTCTGCACAGAGAAGAGACGTCTCGTATTTGATAAAAAAAAAAAAAGACCAAAACCCCACACGAATTCTGAGGATCGCGGGATCAAGACACTTACCATAAGACCCTCTTTGTTTTTGCCTCCAAGCACATATAGGCTGCCATCACTGGGGTCAGGGAGGAAACCAGGTCTTTGGAAGGAAACATGTGAGTACAAATCAGAACACTCTCACATTCAGAGCCCAAAATGCAAAGACCCCAAACCCCCTTGTCCTGGAGGTCCCACTGCTCTTCACGTCTACTTCTATTTTCCATGCTCCCAACACGCCTGATCCAATTGATCAACTAACGAGTAGTGACCACCACAGCAGTAGTGGCCTAGTGGTGAGGACCTTGCCCTTGTGAACTGAAGGTCGCAGGTTCAAGTCCCGGCCCGGGCACTACTGAGGTTCCCTTGAGCAAGGTACCGTCCCGCTTCACTGCACAGTGTGCAAGTGTGATGGGTTAAATGCGGAGGTCACATTTCGTTGTGGTGCTTGAGTGTGTTCACAATGACAAACAGTCACTTTTACTTCATTAACAAGTCTTTCCTGAGCCGAAGTGGCTGTGTAAGAGCAGGGGAAAACACACAATGTGCAAGACTAGGTTATAAACCACTGGCATAGACAACAGATAAAAGTAAAGAGCAACACACACTTACTCTGGCAGATACACTGGAACCTGGATGATGGGATCTTGGAGAGAGATGGAAATATGGTTTGGATGAATTCACCCAAATGAACTGAGTGATGTCATAACATGTACATGACTAACATGTTCATTATTCACACACTGAACCCTCTGGTTATTATCCAGTAACTACACAATGTGTTTCTGACGTCTAAGTGTTATATTTTAGCTGCTTGTGTCTAAATCCTGTGTAAAAACATCTCTGTTCATGACACACTCTGGTTTTATGACCACAGCCCACAAACGTTTCCTATTTTTAGTGGCAAAACAGGTGAATGTTTATCTTTTCTGGACAGTCCCAGAACGTTCTTGAATGTTCTTAAAGATTCCAGTAAGTTTCTGGACAATTCTAGAAATTTCTGGACAGTCCTCACAGTTCCAGAACATTCTAGAAGTTCTACTCAGCATTTAACGTGAATGGAGAATGTTCTAGAAAACAGATACATTTCGCTGATCACAGAGGTTTTGTGGAACAACAGCCGTTTATCTATGGATTTTACGCAGATGGGAAAACACACTTTGTACACAGCAACAAAAATAAAACACAACTCTGTTGCGTAGAGAATTTAAACTATATGTTAGTTATGAGGTCATGAAGGTGGATCCACACACATGGTTAATGGCCAGCTCCGGTCCAGGAGGGTTTGTGTCCACAGTTTGGTCATTTCCCTCCTCAAACACACTCACTAAACCAGGTGTGTTTGGGCTGGGCTGGGCACCAGGCCTCTAAACCTCTGGTTTTTGGGGTTTAAGGACATGTACACTTCATTTAAAAGGGAAAGAAGAGAAAACTGAGAATGTCCAACATCTGCGCAGGTACCTTCCTTCAGCGTCCACTTAACATCCCCCGTTTTTTTGCTAACAGCATGTAGACTCCCATCCAGCGTAGAGACGAAGAGCAGAGACTCAGGCAGAGTGACCGAGGTGCCTCCTGCACACTGAGAGACAAAAGTGTACAGTGTCATAAGCCAATGCAAAAACTCGAATATCCCACATTTAAGGACTGTTTAACTGCTAAAAACATAATAAAGATCATTAAAAAAAAGCTGAAATAAATATTTTTAACATTTTTTATGTGTAGCATAGACTGGTTTATTGGTCACATACATAGTTATACAAGCACAACATGTAGTGAAATGTACCCTGGTCGTTCCTGAGACTTTTTTTGTTTAAATAATAAAGTTAAAAAAGAAATCTTAAGTAAGAAAATTAATTAATTAATAAAATAAAAAAATAAAAATAAAAAAAAAAATATATATATATATAAAATAATAAACTAATAATAAACAATAAACAGTTTAAACAGTGTATACACACCATTAACAATATATACAGACCAAAATGAATTTGAAGTGTGCAGATTATTGTGGAATGTAATTTACACAATACATAAGTGATTCATTTAAATGCCAGAATATACAGAAGGATGTATATTTATGGCAGGATGCAGACATGGTTTACCAGCGTTGGGGAGTAGGAAACTACAGATAACTGAACTCGCAGTTTAACTACATTTCGCAGCAGTTTCAGAAATTTCAACGACATTTATTTGTGCTAAAAAGTTCAATCACTTTTTAGCCAATTTATTTTGTGTAGTTAAGTACTGAAACTGCACACATCAAAGGAATTATGTGTCATTTTTATTTGATCATTGATTCTTCGCAGTAATTGTGCTCCCATTTGACCCCATTTCCTTCCATTCTGAATCTGACCACTGTCAACGCAATGCCCACCTACAAACGAAGAGTTCTTAAGGCACTTTTCTGCAGTAAACTGGATTCGAGCACCATTTTGCTCATACATGACGTTTTTATATATAATATTTTGTCATAACTGCACTAAATATTTTCAAAAGAAAGCTTAAAACATATCTCTTAACTTTAGCTTTTTACTAGCCAATTATACTTATTTTATTGATTTTTTTTAAGCTTCTCCCATTTATTTTACCTTTATTTCTATTTTAAACCCTTTTCAATACTAACTTTTACTCACTATTTACTTTTACTTATTAAATAAAACATTTCCTTATTATTTTAACTATATATTAACTGTTACGCACTTTGAGCTGCACTTTTATTGACAAATTGTATGATTTATTTTCTGCCTTACTTTAGATTTAGACGACTCTTTCTAATTGTTTATCAAATGTATGATTTATTGAATTGCTCTATTGCTTAATTTAGTTTTCTTACTCATTTAATCTGGTCATGTATTCACTTTTAAGCACTTTGAGCTGCATTTCGTATATGAAAGGTGCTGTACTAATAAATTATTATTATTATTATTATTATTTTGAATCACCTGCATTTTTTGCAAAGTACTTTGAACTGCTTGCTTCAAGTAGCTTTAGTTAGCCAAACTAGATCCCGTCCTGTAGCTGTAGTGTGCAGTAAGTGGGCAAAATGGCTAAAATTTCATGCTATTTCAGATTTTTTTTCCCCCAATATGCAATATGTACAGCATTTTCTTTTATATTACAATATTACAATAATATTTTACTTTTTCTGATGCCTGATATGTTGGGATAAGACGATATCAGATAAAAGAACCAGCTTTAACTGTGAGGTTTCATCCTGTCTGGGTTTATTTTGTTTTCCCTAGCCATGTGCTTGGTCCTTGTTTTGGTTTGGTTTCTCCATATGCTTCCCAGTCTGGTGTTATGTTAGCCACGCCTTGTCTCCGCCCTCGTCACCTGTCCCTCGTTTCCCGTCTCCTCCCTGTGTCAGGTGTCCCTCGTTTGTGTGATTACTTAGTCTTGTGTGTTTGCCTCAGTTTCCTGTCGGTTATTTGTCGCAAGTTATCGTATCTTGTCGTGTATCCTTGAGTCTTGTCGTGAGTACCTTAGTGTTCGTACCTCTGTTGTCTATACCCTGTCGTTGTTTCCGTGCCTTAGTTCCCTAAGTCCATGTTTGTTTTCTCAGCTTATGCTTCATGGTGTTTGTCGTTTTATTTAATAAAAACCCTTTAATTACAGACACTCGCTGCACTTGCTTCCTAACACCCCACATTCGTGACGGTAACACATATAAAAATACCATCAAATACTATGAATTGCAATAGTACACACACTGGGACGAATTACGCCCATACCCATACATTTCGCGACATATTGAGAGATCATTTATCACGATAACGATAAATATCATCCTATTGCCAAGCTATAGCTTCGGTATGACATCACAGCACACGCTGCAGGCATAAACCCAACCTGAAACACCCCATCCCTGCTTCATAGTAGGGGTGGGGGACAAATAAGAAGCAGATAAAATAAGATAAAATAAGAGCAGTACTGTTGGGATCACACCGCGTAAAAATAATTGATACCTGCCACTCTGTCTGAAATATCCACTGTGTTCCCAAGGTGTGTGTGTGTGTGTACATGTGTATAGACTGCAGTACGTTAGCATTAACCAGGATATCCTGCTCAACTGCCATTGAGCAAAGCTAACACGCATACGTTTGTAAGGGCTGGAAAGTGTCTGTGGGGTATAGTCGTTTACTTTAACCGATCATAAGCACAGGTCACCGAGTGAGGGACCACACCTTTATTTGCTGCAGTGTGCTGCTGGAATGGTTTTTCCAGTGTGACAATATGTGTGTCCACACACTTTTTGAGCCACGTCCAACTCAAAGATCTGTCCTTCGCCCAACACGACTACAGTATCTGTGTAGGGTTCGAATCCATCAAACAGTGGTGAATGATGCAGGGAGATACTGAACAGTCCGCTGCAACGAGGTCTCTTGCATATATTGCGTATAAAATTACTGCTTAACAAACCAGAGAACATCAGATTGGATAACGAAGTTCGGTCCAATCCCGAAATTGCACACTCACTCACATTGTGTCATAAAGTGGTGTGTTTCTTCCTGTAGGGTGGGCAGTTTGAGCACGATGGCCTACTTCTTGAAAACAGCTTAGTAAAGCATAGCACAATCAGCATGGAAGGATTCAATCCAGGAAAAGAAAGAAGAGATGTTGCATTGGCTCTGCTGCTTATTGAGGAAATACGGGACTTATCGTTCTCTTTACGCAGGTAATGGTGTGGATAGGGGGTGGGAAACATGGAAAGAAATATGGTATCAGAATATTTTGATGGGACAGTAGAGCATATCGTATATCATAGTAAATCTAATAAAACATGACAAATTCATTATAAAACATACAGTAGGTCAGTGCAGGACTGTACACCATCCCATTTTATTCTGGATGCCTGCTGTATTGTAGTTTTCTCTTCCGCTGTGTTCCTATTTGAATGTTTTCCCACCCTCCACCCCCATCCTGTTATCAAAGTAGCCCCCAGCAGATAAAACAACCAACACATCATCAAACACCCCCTTAATAAACATGTCAACAAACAAATACCCCCTCAACAAACAAACCAACACATCGTGAAACACCCCCTCAACAAACATGTCAACAAACACCCCCTCAACAAACAAACCAACACATCGGCAAACACCCCCTCAACAAACAAACCAACACATCGTCAAACACCCCCTCAACAAACAAACCAACACATCGTCAAACAC
>JBBPDA010000081.1:32015896-32029499 GCA_037974385.1 Arnoldichthys spilopterus
ATAATAATAATAATAATAATAATAATAATAATAATAATTATTATTATTATTATTATTATTATTATTATTATTATTTTAATTAATTAATTGTTTTATTTTTTAGAACTAGTCTCTGGTAATCAGTGATCTAGTTCATGTTCTTGTGCTGTTATTAGATATGTAATAGCGTTAGGTGAGTATATTTGCAAATCTGAAGGTCCTGGGTGCTAAATTTGAGCAGGTACCAAAAAACACAAAACTGGACCCTTCAGTTACTGGAATAATGGCTGGTGGATAACACACAATTCCCATTTTCAAGAGTCATAATCTTTTATATATTATGTAGTAAAAATAGTGCTAATGCTATATGCTAGGGCTGCGCAAAGCATGGTCTACACATCATTGTCTCGTTATCGCAATACTACGTGAACGAGCCTCTGACCAATCACAGGTCTTCTGTGAACATGTGAAGGGGTGGGGCTAAACTGCTCTAGGCTAAATAAGGAGACTTAGTATGCAAACATTTTGGTTTTGTGACCTCACCAAAACCGTGAACACAGTTTTTAAAGCTAAGTTTCTGTATGTGGACTGTATAGGTTGGGGAGTGAATGCACATTGTGAAGCTTTAACAGCACTTAAGCACTTAAAGCCTATTTTTGATTGGAGGACTGTGATCTGGACCCTTTAATGAATTGGGAAGCTTCACAGTCACAGTGTCTGTATATCGGCAGCGCTGATCTTCCGTTCACATCGTGCAGCTACTCCACCCACAGTTAAACTGAGTGCGCGTTGCTCAGTTAAAACAGTCTTATTGTGGCAAAGGCAAAACTTCCAATTCCTGATGGCCTGGATAAAGGAACAGCCCTTGTCCTTGGCAACAATGGGCCGGAACGGTTCCTATGGATGTGTGAAGACTCCGGGCTGCTCCGCTGCAGCTTCGGGAACGCGCTGGAGCTGCCGCCAAACGGATCAACAGGAAAAACACACCCTTCATCAAAAGTTGCTGTTTCCAGTGGAGATTCAGGGCCACGGGTGCGTCTCTGTAGCTCCAGCGCTGCCTCAGACAAAGAGTTCAGACCATTTTGACCTGGAATTTACAAACAGCAACAAGCTCTAAAGATCCTCATGACACATAAAACTCACTGGGTCAAATCAGACAGAACCCAGGAAGAAGTGATCTCAAAGACTCTCTTAAAGAGAGTTTTCTGTAATATTTGGGTCCCAAAACTTAGGCCTGATGTGGTGGAGGCCTAGTGGTTAGGACGCCGACTTTGGGACCTGAAGGTCGCAGGTTCGAGTCCTAACCCGGCCACTACTGAGGTTCCTCTGAGTAAGGGACCGTCCCCCTACACTGCTCCCAGGCGCTGTTGGTAGCTGCCTGCTGCTCCATGTGTGCACGTGTGATGGGTTAAATGCAGAGGTTGCATTTTTGTTGTGGTGCTTGAGTGTGTTCACAATGACAAATAGTCACCTTCACTTCAGATGACGCTTCAACAAGCGTATCAGATTTGATAGGGAATGACCCTACTACTCTCACAAATGCCTTTACAGAAAGACATTGTAGGCACTTCTACAGGCTTCTACACACTTTTACACACTTTTACAGATTTTTACAGACTTCTGTAGACTTCTAGGGAGCCTTAGTGGTGCCTGGGCCGGGACTTGAACCTGCGACCTTCAGTTCACAACGTCCTGACCACTGCCCCTTGTCCGGTGAAGCCAAAAGATGTTTGATTTTGTTTTTTTCTGTTTCATAAATTGATTTTTTGCTCATTTTAGCTGGAGGCTAATGCTCAACAAGTAAAACAGAGGCTCATTCTGATTGATGTGCTATGGGAAACTGTATAGATGATATTTATGGTCAGTGACTCGACACTGAGGCTGTAATTCAGTAACTGCTTGGGCGAGTAATGACCCGTTACTGTCAGCCCTGTGTGGAATAGTCATGAGCGCCTCTTGCTATGTCTCCTATCTCGGGTCGAAAAAGGAACTTGGCTAATGGAGGCATTGTTCCCAACAGGATGGGGAGTTCCTGGTGCGGACGCACCACGTGGAGTATGTGGACGGGGGGATCCTGGACCCGGATGACATGCTTACAGACCTGGTGGAGGACAAGGATAAGGTAAGGACAGAGAAAAGCACCGAAACCGGGAGATTTGGGCCGTCCCAGGTGTTCAAGATGCGCTGTGTTTTTGAGAGAGAGCATAAGTGTGTGAAGGGTTCGGCCAGACCAGTGTTATCAGTGAGGTCGGGCCGCTGGTTTCCTACACATCTGGTCGTTTGTCCGCCGTGGCCTTGTTTGGGTTTGCTGTCTTGGCTTCAACGCTGCACATTTACACTAGTGAAGCTTTCCTGTTCTCTCGCACCGCTACGGACTGAGACGGGAAATATGACCATACAGTATGGTCACTGTGGTGACCGGTCACACTGCCCTTTTCTGACCATTTCATGGAGGTCTTCACTACCGTAGAACAACTACATGTACAAACAACCGCAATAACAAACAGGATGAACGAGGCTTTTCAAATTTTCAGTTATATAATTTATTTAAAATTTTAATAAACATTTAACTTTTTTAAAATGTATTTATTTTAATAACTTTTAATGACATAAAAGTTAATAAACTATTTCATTATATTATTAAAGATTTCCGTGTTATTTATTTATTTATTTAACATTTGTTTGTGTTAAATTTTTCATAGGTTAGCTTCTAGCTAACATTACATGTTCTCCTGTAGAGCTCCTTTAGCACTGAACTACTAACACACTAATGCTACTAACTACTAGCTAAAAGCCACCGCACACATTTTCCAAAAAAAATGTTGTAGGTGATGAAAGTGAAGCAAAGTTTAAAAAGCTGCGGCTAAGCTAGTAACATGAAAACGGACGTTTTGGCCTTGGTTTTATATATAGTGGGGTGAAGGTAAGATGCCTTTGTGATTTCTTGGTGCTGTGTTGGCTTTGGGAAGCCCTAATTTCACGAAGGTCACTGCAGTAACTGACTACAAAAAATCACAACTAGCTGATTGGATGTCAACATTCATTCATATATATATATTTATCCATCCATCCAATGCTAAAAAAAAATTACAATGCCATTTCTACACTTCTTATGTTTGCACATCTCAACCCTGCAAAAACTGATGATTCCTTTTACACAGAACATTATTTACGTTGTACATACACCTGCTGCATGTTCTACATTACTGTATGTTTATACAACTCTGTATTTGTCCATACTGTACATATTACCCTATTTAGCTCCGCCCACTTCCCCCTTATCACATTTAAACACACATCTTATTGCCTGTGTGTTCTGGACTCTATGGTCAATAACACTATATACAGGAACATACATAATCACCTGTACTGCACTTCACTGTAATACACTAGTCTTTGCACTTCTGGATTAGACGCTAACTGCATTTATTTGGCTCTGTACTTGTTCCCTGCACAATGACAGAGTTCAGTTAGTTGGGCGACACTTTCGAGAATCTGGTAGGAGTTCATCCCTACTAAATATCGTGTTTTGGAATTAATGGTGGTAGAGAATCTAAAAAGGCAGTTTCTTCGTGTTCGATCTCTTACCAAACCACATTCAGACTATTGAACAGATTATTTATGAGTAAATTCCCATGAATAACCATGCGTCATCGTTTTTCTCAGCTCTAGTTTCGAACGTGCTGTACGTGTTTGTGTACTATAGCGTTCTACTGTTCTAGTAGCTGAGGAACATTGGTAGAACTCATAAGGAATCGTCTTCATTGTGCATTGTCCAGTGGTTTGGGTCAAATGCTGTGACGCGGAGCAGGTGACGGGATTAACCTGAGTGTGGAGGTCCTGGGAAGTGCCACGTCTCACGTCATACCTGCCTAACTGGTCCTGGCTAGTGGGGATTAGCGGAGTGGCCGATTACGTCACAGCTGGTTGAGAAGGAAGGAGTTTGTCTTTTTGTGTTCTAGCCGGTTGTTTTAGGTTTTCCAATGTAACCAACGCCATCACCCTTCATGGGCCATGACCCTGGCAGACCGGCCATTGGGAGAACTGGCCGTTTCTGAAGCAGGCCTCTTGATAAACTGGCCCAATAAACCACATCAGTATTTAAAACAGGGACAAAACGAAAAAGATGAAGCCAGAGCAGCCAGAGGCGAGGCTGAGAAAGCTGTATGGACAGTCGGCACTGTTTATAGGTCACATCGACTGGGCTGAGACAGTCAGAGCCCTGTACATCGTTTAAGCACTGAGCGGCTAATCGCTAACTGCTAACACTATCCAATGAACTTCCCAACTGGCTACGTTAGGGCCCCAAGCCGGGCTGACTGCAGGTGAATGGGCCGAATAGATCAGGCAGCTAGTTGAGGCTAAAGGCTACATGTAGCATAGACAAACACATCTGACAAAAAAAGAGTTAAGTGGGCAGGTAAAAACATGGGGGAAAGGCGAGAGGAGTTAAGTAGTCCCTGGTTTCTTTAAAACATTTTCAGCACGAGTAGCACAATTTTGTAGGTATGTTTGTGATGTTGTGTGCTTTACACGTGTTGCTGTGTGGTTTGTTTTGGTTTTTTGCCACACAATATGGCAGTCCCACCCCATAATGCTTTGCACTGTGATGTGGGTTGCCAGGCCCTATAACATGGAGAAAGCGGTTTGTCCTTAAATGTAGTACAAAACCGTTAAATAAACAGAAAAGCACAGCGTTGCACCACCATTAGCAAGCTGAACACATAGGAACTGTACAAATTAAAAACAGATACACTGTGAGCAACAGACCTGAAACAGACTTTTAAGTGCATAAATCTGAACTTGCAAAAGATTACTGCACAAATTTTCACCTGAATACATACACATATATATATATATATATGGTCTTCTGAAGATATATGTATGTAAAATTGCTGCTTGAAGCATGAAGCACTAGCGAGAACGCAATGCAGGCTAGCATGTGTGGCAACATGGCCAACATGAACCTCAAAAAAATAAGCTATAGTCTAAAACTACACACTAAACACACGTTACAGATTATTTTTGATGTAAAAACAATATATAGATTGATTGTAGCTCGAAAGAAAGAGAATTTTACACCAAAATAATGAACAGAAACCCAGTAACTACATAGCATCCATCTCAATGCTCTCACGTTACTTTGGCTATAAAAACGACATATTGATTGATTTATTCTTGAAAGAAAGAGAATTTTACACCAAAATAATGGGATAACCGCGACACAGTACAACTACATAGCATCCACCTTAGAGCTCTCGCGCTTCACGTGGATTATTCTAGATCGATTACTTAGAGAAGCACTGCAACATGTTATTACAACAAACATGTGATTATATAACTCTGCTGACATTACAACTGCTCAAAAATAATGTAGAGTAAGACTAGTGACCCTGCTTTCTCACGCAGGCTAGCGTACCCATGCTAACGTACCCATGCTAACGTGGTCGACATAACACTCCCATACAAATAGAGCTGCAGAAACGTCATCGCCAGTAAACCAAAACGGCTCCTAAGTCGTTCAACACGTTTTAATGAACTTTTTAACATAAAAAGTCTGCAATAATATTCCAGTCCTCTTAAAATGTGGAAATGGATTCTAACGATATGCATATTCAGGGTTTGCGGCTGCATAAAGGAGGCTGAATTACAGCCTCTCAGTCAGCAGGAGCTGGATGGAGCGGCGCCGGCGGAATATTCATGTGCCGATTTGGGCTGATTAATGTCGGTGTGCTTTCGACCACGCAGCGCTCCGTTATTTCTCCACCACTTGTTGAAACGAGGCCTCGGCGAAGAGAACCGGGCCCCTGTGCTGTCGGCCTCGTTGGAGCGCTGCGTTTCTGAACGGGTCACCATAGCGTAAGGTCGTGTGCTGGAGCCACACACGGTTTTTATTACACAACCCACCCCCCTGCCTACACCCCCCCACACACCTTCACCCCGAGGCCCATTAACCCCGCGGCAGGAAGCGATGGCGATCGGCTTGACCTGGGGGCCCGGCTCATAAATATTCAGCGCAGGATGATGAACGACGTTAGCACGCGAAGGTGCTGTAGCTGCCGCCCCCGCGCTCGCACCGGGGCCGAGGTTGCGCCGAGCGGGCAGCGCTGGAGTGCCTCGCTTAGTCAATTACCAATTTCATCACTCCTCCTCTCGAGTCATGTCCGCTCTACGCGTCCGTTCTTCGCGCGTGATTCCTCGTTTCCCGTTCGGCTCCTCGTTCTTGACTGGTTGAGCCGGTAAGTGGGTGCACGTGTGTTTGAGAGTCGATGATGGCACACGTGGCAGTGTTTCCACAGTGCTTCTCCCGTTGAAGAAGGATGATTCCGTTTGCGGAGGATTACCGTGCTCTTCAAGAGCTTTCGGCAGGTCGTGAGCCTGTCGCTGTGGTAAGATCTGAATGGCGAAAGTGCCACTTCACTTAAAGGAGAAAGGACTCGAGTGGCCTAGTGGTTGGGGGCTTGCAGGTTCAAGTTCTGGCCCAGGCACCACCTTGAGCGCTGCACTGGTCTACACTGCTCTGTTTGGGGTTTTTTAACGCAAAAATCATGCATTAACTCTCTCAATTATTTAGAGGTGTCTTTTGGGCGTAAGCTACAATAACCCAACCGGAACGGCCCGGCACCTCCCATTTAAAAGGCAAGGGCGGAGCTATGGTGGATGGCTATTGTAATGGTGTGTTTACTTGGTAAAATAGATCACGACGTGAAAAAGAGTGAACACAATTTATAGGAGCAGCTCTGTTCCACTTGAGCTTTTCGAGAACCATTAGTGCACTTTGACCTTGTACCTCTGTCTGTAATGAGCACAGTGAATCTGCACGTCACTAAAACTCGTTTAATAATGCGCCACTGACTTTAGAAAAGAGGTTCTCAAATCTGGACCTTGATTCCATATTCCGGTCCTGGATTTTGTTATCACCAGTATATATGACTCTAGGTGGCCAATCAATTATATCAACAATTCAGTAACTACTGGTGATTTGAAAACCACTGGTTTAGATGCTGTCAAAAGCCCAATGTCATTTTACTGCCTTAAAATAGCAATGCGCCACCCGGCCCCGCCTCGTTTTAAAAGTAACACTCGTACAAGCGGGAAACTCACACAAAACATATAAAAATATTTTTAAAAATGCAGTGATATTAAACTAGCAAAACCACTTTGTGTCACACTTTCCGCATTTTTTAGGAAGAGCTTTTTAATAGCACGTGACCTTTACAGGCGGCAGCGTCTTTAATTAGAAAAGGCATCGCAATTAAGAAATTAATTTCACAGATATTGCAGCAGCGTCTGTCCACCTGAGCTAATCTGCCTCTTAATTAGCCGGCCTCTAGCCTAATCTCGGCTCTGATCTGTTTAGCATTCGCAAATTATGGCGCGTGTGGGCAGCAGATCGGTTTCAAACCTTCGCTAAATTTGAGAGCCTTAGCGTCTTAATGGAACCCTCCTCCCACCGCACGCACCTTTGTGGGACTTGGCTGGTCTTGGTGATCTTGATCGTGTGCTATACGCCACAGATAATGCGTTTGCGATGCTAATTAGCGCTAATTTGAAAGCTCATTAAAGTTTGATGGAAAATATTGTGCCGGCGCTTGAAAAGGCTAATGTGCAATCGAGCTCGTTTGAGACCCTCATCAAAGGTCGCTAATGAAGACGCCGGCTCACGTGAACCGCGCCTGATTTTCGTCAGAAATTCAGACGCAGTTTTCCGTTGGCCCACGCATACTGATAAGCGCGTGAACCCGCCATTTACGCGCGGTGCCATTTGACGTCCCCCAGCAGCTTCTTTCCCCTCTTTAGCGCCTTTATCGTCGGTTGCGAGGCTAATGGGGGGAGGTGGGAGGGTTTGAATGGAGGCTGATTGCAGCTGGTGGGAATTTGCGCGCCGCGGCCTCGTTGATTGGCTGGCGCGGTGAACGCCGCTCCACCAGCTGTAGACAAGAGCTCATTGGGTCGCATTCGCGGATGAAGAGAAGGATGATTTGCGTGGCTGATGGCAAGTCCGATTCGCCAGAGAACGGGGGGTGGGGGGTGGGGGGGTTCGTCTGAGAGCTTTCTTCCTCAACTTTTTTGATTTGTTTTGGCCTAGTTGGACAGTTTTCGGTTTGATCTGTGCTCCTACGCAAGCCTGACGTGCATCTACGGGTGATTATCCTAAAATCACTTCAGAAATTTCCCTTCAAGCCAATCACAGTAACTCCAATTACACCACATTCATGTGCTAACCTGGCCCGGTTGCTAAATTGGGCTAATTCTGCTGTAACCTTGAGTCAGGCCCGAGGTCTAAACAAGGAACTTGATCCATTCAACATTGTTGAAGGTTCAAAACAAAGCTTTTACTGCTTTAACCTGGACTGCTACTTGAAGGCAGCCAATGAGAACAGAGCTGATTTACATATCAGTTTTGCCAAAGTTCCATCTTTAGCGCTAATGTTGCTAACAGTGAGCGTCCATTAACTGCAAGCAGCGCTAGCATGTGTGGTTGAACTACTTGTGTGTGTAAAGAACTGTCCTCCACGTCTCCAGTGCGTCCACTTCTCGAGCTTTGTCTCCGGTGAAGTGCCACAATCGATCTCTCGGCTCATCCACAGCGGCGGGACGAGGAGGCGAGCGAGGGCCAAGTGCGTTTCTCCCTCTCCTCCTTCATAAACCTCCTCATCTTTTCCCTCTGCTCGTCTACTGCACTCATGACATTTCCTCCTCCTCCTCTTCGTCCCGCTGCCTCTGTTTTATTGTTTTTTTATCAATCTGACTCCCACCGAGGCGGGAAAATGAGAAAACGGTGTTGTTTACTGGGCAGGGCTCTAAGCTCTAACCTTTTTAAAGGGTTCTTCAGCTCTGTGCTGTAGAACTGGGTGATGTTCCGTCCACGTCGGTACGTCAGTGTTGATTTAGCGGCTGTTTGCAGGTTTAAGCGTGATGCGTGTGATTCACAGGAAGGTTCAGATTGTTTAGAAAGCAGAAGTGTTTTTCAGTGTGAACACAGCCCATCACGCAAAGTGCACCACCACAAAATGTGACCTCTGGATTTAACCCATCCACACATGCAGTGTAGAGGTGTAGAGGGACCTTGCTCAAGGGAACCTCGGTGGTACCTGGGCTGGGACTTGAACCTACGAACATCAGATCGCCAAAAACCGCTATTCCTTCTACAACATAGTGTAGTGTTTCCCCCACCATTGAATGCACTTTTTATATGATTTCAGGCCAATATAAACATCTCAATCCATTTTCATGTGTGAAAAAACATGAAATTGCTGCATTATGATCACACAACCATTATCAGTCTGTAACGTAGCCTATACAGTGGAACATCTTGGTTTTGGGTGGTATCTGTTGCATCAGGTGCTGTAATAATGGCTTATTGGTGATTGGTGAAGAAGTTTAGGGCTGAAAATCAGTTAAATACTTGAATTTAACAATGAATAATTCATTTATTTGATATTTTAATAATTGTTATAATTAAATTATAATATAATAATTATAAAATAAATATTAAATTAGATAATCATTAAAAAAAAATTAAATAATTACATAAAAAATACACAAATAAATGCCAAAAAATACCACCACTGAGTTCTGTTGTTTTTTTAATTACAATTTGCACTTTGGTTCTGGATTTTTCCTTTTTAAAGCTCGCATCATGTCTATGGCACCTTAGCAAAGACCTTGAGCAGGTTTAGAGAGGATATAACGATGTATCGACTATCTATGTGTAGCCTCGTTGCCTCAATTCGACCGCATTGGAAAACTGCGAATCTGATTCTTGGTGGAACCAGTTCGCAGGGTTTCGTTGGGTGCAGCCCAACAGTGTTTGCGCTTGAGTAACACACAAGGACAAAGAAGCAGCTCACAAGGGCAGGAATACACCCTCCAGTGTGTTTGCGAGCGTGCCGGTGCCTTGGATCGGCCTCGTTAACGCCGAGGCACCGCCTTCCGCGCTCATCGGCCCCGTCTTGGCTGATCATGCTAACTCTGTGCGCGGGCGTCCCCTCACGCTCGCGCGGCGTCCCGTCCGAGAGGGGGTTAGCGAGTCAATCACGGCGGATGCCACTGATAAACAAAGCGTCCCGTCGGCTCTCGATCGCAATTAAAATGCACCACAGCCGCACCTGGGTCCCCTGCCGTCTCCGCCAATCAGCAATCAGCGCCGCCGTCATCATTATTATTATCACTTTGCACAGGCGCCGCGGCGCTAATTAAGCGTCCTAATAAACGGGCCCCTCTCGATTAGATGGGACGCAGCCCGAGCGCCAAGCCAGGGCCGAAGTGCGGCCCGACGCCCGTCAGACACGGCCTGTCACCTCCCATTTGGTGGAGGACGGCTGGAAGCCTCGACGGCCCGTAATTGTGTGTCTCTTGTGTTTTAGGGGCTTAATCACGTCGCACAGCCGCGGCCTTCAGCCGAGCGGGGTCGTGTGGGATCCAGAGCACGTTCGCTTCGCTAACGCGAGGGAAACTCGTCTAAAACGCGGCGGTTTGTAATGAACGCAGCGCACCCAGCCGGGTAATTTAACCGCAGGAGCTGATTTGCTCACAACACTTGTGCTTTTAAGTCAAGTGGGGAGATTAGGAGCGAATTATCGCAGTCGTGGGTTCGTCCCAGGTTTTTCTTCTCTCCGCGTCTTCCGCTTAGCGCCGCCAATTTTCTGCTTCAGCTCGTTGCGCCGTCGCGACCCCAATCAGTAACCGAACCTCGAAAGCATCGCACCACGCGCCGAGCACCTTCCATCGCCCTTCAGAGCGTTTTTCTCTTAAAGCTCACACGCTTTACCTACTAACCCAACCGCAGTTTTACCGTCCAATCAAAACGCTGCAAAATATGGCGTCCAATCCAAAAAGCGTTGAACCTTTCCACAGTGGATGGACCTCACGCGAAGCCTTCCCGCTCATTTTACTCCAGGATAAGATCCAAAGGAAGACGTTGCAGTCATTCTTGCATCCAACATGCGTAAGAACCATTAGGAAAGCTCTCCTACCATCTCCAAGCCAATGAAATCACATCTTACAAATTTTCCATTGACCCAAAGCTTCCTGACATTTTTGAAAATTTTCTCACATTTTATGACTAGACAAAAGGTTTTTGACTGTCTTTTCAGCTTTCGTACCATTTCTACATCCAACCAAAGGTTTTTGGGCCATTTTTCAGCTTTTGTACCAGTTTATTCATCCAGCCAAAGGTTTTTGGACCATTTCCCATCCAATGAAAAGCTTTCATACCATTTTATTCACCAAACAATAGGTTTTGGACCATTTTTTCATCTTTCTGCTTTTCTAGTTTTTCTACTAGGTGTGTAACTGTACACATTACTTTAAAATCATTATATGCTACTTAGTTTGGTTTTGTTCGGATATATACTTGTATAAAATGTGACATCACCAAAAACCCCTGATGCAGTTGGTCCTGGGTGTGTGCATAGCATAGGCCCCACCCCGTGTTGCTCTGATGGGTCGTCTGGGTTTGATCATTGATCGTGGTTTTCACATCAGAAGATCAGTGATCGATATGTACGCTCAAGTTGTTCATACCTTCATTATTCAGGTTTAGGGACAGTGCTGAAGCAATTTCCTCCCACTGCAGAGCTGTGGAGCTGTAGTGACTGCCCCACTCTGGGAACTACACTCCTTCCTCTTTCGCTTCCTCAGATTTCTTCTTTCCTTACTTCTGACACCTTTCTTTGCCAGGTTCTGAGGGTCAGAAGCTCGGTCACACCAATCAGAGGATTGTTGCCCTCTACTGGCCTCTGTAACACATGCTTCTGGAGCTAAAAATGTCTCTCGTGCCCAAACACTGAACATCTGACCCCTTGTCGAGAGGCGGTGGCCTACATACACCAAAAAAAGGCTGAAGTTCATGTTCCCACATTGTTGTCACGTGGTTTAAAGGCCTTTAACAGACCCAGAGCTGCTCTCTAGGGGGATGTTCGTGCCGTTTTAAGTGTCTTAAATCACTTTAACACTCTTTAGATAAACCGTTACTCTGCCTATATGACTGGTATATGTAAATGAGCTCTCTTCGGATTGGCTGCCTGCTTTTCGAGAATGTTTTGTCACATACACATGTAGTGAAATGTGCCCTGATCGTTCCTGAGACTCTGATTTTAAATAGTTAAAATGTAAGACTAAAATTAGGAAAAAATGACAAAAGCTAAACCTAAAAGTAATAAAAATACAGAGAAAAATATATATTTTACAGAAAAAATACACATAAAATGTAAACAGTAGCTGTGGATTGTGCATATAGGTTATTATTTAATAAGCAGTCCGGTCTAAAACACTCCTAGAACTTCAGTGGAAATGGGCGGAGCTAAACTGCTGTTATGGCGTAAAGACAAATGCACGTGACCATTTGGTTCCATGCGCTAGCTAGGAATTGCCCAATCGCACGATACCGCCAGCACTGGGAGGGTGAAGACTAGCACGTGTACTCTTTTCCAACTGCCGCTAATGCAACATGGAGGACAATGTTAAATGCTAATTCGGTTACTTTTGGGGGGGGGAGAGGGAGGGCCCACTCAGTGAGAATGAGGTCAGTTGTGCTCTAGTAGACTCTCGGCCACAGATGGAAGTTGGGTTCGATGGTGGAGACAGTCGCACCACTACGTAACTATAGTCGTGTACTTCATAAGCGTAACAATGCTAACAGCGGCTAATGCTCCCAGTGGGGGGCGCAATTGGCTAGTAGGGCCAGGGAGTCTCCCTTTGTTGAGGTGTAGCAGGTTTTATGGGACATTAGTGGTATAATCGTGACCAGACGTGGACGTTTCAAAATCCACTCTGACCGTTGGAGCAAAATCCTGGACTGGATTTTAACCCAGTTTTGTACAGACCGAGGTCAGCCCAGAGGCAGCGTGAGCCCTGCGGAGAGAAGCCAGCGAGAGGCGAGAGAGGCCGACATGAAGATGGAGAGATGGAGGACGAGAGCGATTAGCCCGGATGAACGATCCAGCTCCCTTCTTCCAAAGGGAAAGACGTTGGCGTTTTCTGCCTCGTTAGGTTCTAAAGGATCCTGATTGGAGCTTTTAGCGCACCTCAGTTCCACTTATCCTCTCGTTTTACGTGCACGGACCCCCCACACACACACACACTGAGGTGGTATTGCTATCTTTGTGAGGACTTCTATAACACTGTATGTCAGTAACTCTACACTGACCCCTAAAGCCGACCCCGACCTTTAACCTTTCTGATCTATAAGCTTTTTCCTGAAAAACTTGCACGTTTCCTTGGGGGGACCAGCACATATTTTCCTGTAATCCTGTCATAATAAGGACATTTGGTTCTCACAAAGAGTTACTCATAGCAGCCTCTGGGCATACTGGGAGTTTTCCCGTACCAGTAAGTTAAAGTGTCCTCGCACGTGTGGTTTCAGGAACCTTTGCTCTTTTAGCTTTAAGGGCCGCGAGTAATGTGGTGCAGTGTATCAGGACTGAGACCGAGCAAGATGTGTCTGCATGGACTCCTACATACAGGCCCCAGTACCGGTGTAGGGACTGAACCTGAATACACCACTGATACCGGGACACACGCTCTGCTCTCAGACAGTCCGGTCTCTCTCTCTCTCTTTCTCTCTCTCTTTCTCTCTCTCTCTTTCTCTCTCTCTCTCTCTCTCTCTCTCTCTCTCTCT
>JBBPDA010000081.1:32029599-32041311 GCA_037974385.1 Arnoldichthys spilopterus
AGAGAGAGAGAGAGAGAGAGAGAGAGAGAGAGAGAGAGAGAGAGAGAGAGAAAGAGAAAGAGGACATTGGGATACAGAGAGAGAGGGTAAAGGGGGAAGGGAGAGTGGGTAAGGGGGAGGCAGAAAGAGAGTAAGAAAGAAAGAAAAGGGAAGAGAAAGAAAGGCGCACAGGAAGGGGTAAAGAGAGCATGAGAGAGAGAGTAACCTGATGTTACAGGTAAGAAAAAGAGGAAGGGAGAGAGAAAAACAGAGAGAGGGAGAGAGTGGGTAGGAAAGAGAGGGGGAGAAGAGGCAAGAGGCAAAGTGGTTGGTGAGGCAAAGAAACAAACGAAAAGTGTGTGCGTATGTGTGTGTGTGTGAGAGAGAGAGAGAGAGAGAAAGAGAAAGAGGACATTGTGATACAGAGAGAGAGGGTAAGAGAGGAAGGGGAAGGGAGAGTGGGTAAGGGGGGAGGCAGAAAGAGAGTAAGACAGGTGGATGGGAAGGGGGAAAGAGAGCATGAGAGAGAGAGAGAAAGGGGAGAGAAAGAGAATGGGTAAGAGATGATGTAGAGAGAGACTGACGTTACAGGTAAGAAAAAGAGAGGAAGGGAGAGAGAGAAACAGAGAGAGGGGGAGAAAGAGAGGAAGAGAGTGGGTAAAAAGAGGGGGAGAGAGACAGAAGACAGAGAAGGGAAGAGAGTGGGTAAGAAGGGTGGGGGGAAAACTAAAAGGTCTAAGGGGTAGTAAAAGGTCTAAGAGGAAAAGGCAAAAGTGGCAAAGTGGTTGGTGAGGCAAGAAAAGTGTGTGTGTGTGTATGAGAGAGAGAGAGAGAGAGAGAGAGAGAGAGAGAGAGAGAGAGAGAGAGAGAGAGAGAGAACTATCCTCAGCTTCAGTAATCACACGTGCCCTTGGGGATAGCAGAGTCATGGGGAATGCATCTTAGGATGATTCCCTAAGCCTCTCTCTCCATTTTTCTTCTCTTCTCTTTTTCCTTTTTCCCTTTCCCCCCGTCTTCCTTTCTTTTCTTTTTTTCCTTTCTTGCACCCCACTAATCTTCCTCCGACAACCCCTTCTCTGTCTCTCTCTCTGTCTGTCTGTCTCTCTCTCTCTCTCTCTCTCTCTCTCTCTCTCACTCTATCCATCCCCGTCCACTCTCGCTATCCCGCTCTCGCCATCTCGCCTGCTCCCCCCGGAATGTGCTGGCGTGTGAAATTAAAGCGCAGACCTGTCTAATCCCCATAAGAAAACATTTATCAGTGTGCAGCCGCAGAGATGGGGGCGTTCACACCCCTTCAGGGTGACCAGTAGCTCAAACACTGCTCACTGGGCCAGAGTGCCCCTGAGGAGAGCCAGCTCCATGCACGGCAGTAATGGATCTCTGACACCTGTGTCTGAAAAAAAGAAAATATTGTGTTGGACTTTGCATTTAATGGTCTTTCACACATTTGTATTTTTTTTAAATGCTGCTATTAAATAGACCTGTTGGCATGATAGCTCTTCCATAGCTCTTCCATAGCTCATCCATAGCTCTTCCATAGACCTTTCATAGACCTTTCATAGACCTTTCATAGAGCTTCCATAGAGCTTCCATAGCTCTTCCATAGCTTTTCCCCATAGCTCTTCCATAGACCTTCCAGAGAGCTTCCATAGCTCTTCCATAGCCCTTCCAGAGAGCTTCCATAGGTCTTCCATAGCTCTTCCATAGACCTATCATAGACCTTCCAGAGAGCGTCCATAGCTCTTCCATAGCTTTTCCCCATAGCTCTTCCATAGACCTTCCAGAGAGCTTCCATAGCTCTTCCATAGCTCTTCCATAGACCTTTCATAGACCTTCCAGAGAGCTTCCATAGCTCTTCCAGACTCTCCATATGACCATTAGCACTGTGGACCTGCCATAGACCCGTTAGCGCATCAGTGAAGAACTGGACTGTGTGCAGACTTGAAAGTCCTGTTGCTTGTGACTGTGTGCAGGTACAGAAGGTCTTGGTTTTACCGTGGTGACCAGAGACTCCTCCGTTCATGGTCCAGGGCCCATCTTGGTCAAGAGCATCCTGCCTCGCGGAGCAGCCGTGAAAGACAGGCGTCTGCAGTCCGGGGATCGCATATTAGAGGTGAGCTCTTCAGCGTTGGGCGCTTCCCTCTGTTCAGCAGTGCTGGTTTAAAGGTGGACACTGCTCGTAGCTCCTGAACTGACCAGTCTCAAGATGATGTCTTTGTTCCCATCGCAGGTGAACGGAGTGGACATATCTGGCCACACGCAGGAGGAGCTGGTGGCTATGCTGCGCAGCACCAAGCTGGGGGAGACCGTGTCACTGGTGATCAGCAGACAAGAGGAGCTGTTCCTGCCCAGAGAACTGGTGAGTTCAGCAGGAGGATCTGGCCTTCGCTTCTCTTCCTGTCTGTGAGAACTGTCTGTCTTTCCTTCTGTCTGTCTTTCCTTCTGTCTGTCTTTCCTTCTTTCCTTCTGTCTGTCTTTCCTTCTGTCTGTCTTTCCTTCTTTCCTTCTGTCTGTCTTTCCTTCTTTCCTTCTGTCTGTCTTTCCTTCTTTCCTTCTGTCTGTCTTTCCTTCTGTCTGTCTTTCCTTCTGTCTCTCTTTCCTTCTGTCTCTCTTTCCTTCTGTCTCTCTTTCCTTCTGTCTGTCTTTCCTTCTGTCTCTCTTTCCTTCTTTCCTTCTGTCTGTCTTTCCTTCTTTCCTTCTGTCTGTCTTTCCTTCGGTCTGTCTTTTCTTCTGTCTGTCTTTCCTTCTGTCTGTCTTTCCTTCTATCTCTCTTTCCTTCTGTCTCTCTTTCCTTCTGTCTTTCTTTCCTTCTTTCCTTCTGTCTTTCCTACTTTCCTTCTGTCCTTCTTTCTTTCTCTCTTTCCTTCCGCCTTTCTCTTTCTCTTTTTTCCATCTTTCCTTCTGTCTTTCCTTCTTTTCTTCAGTCTTTCCTTCTTTCTTTCTCTCTTTCTCTCTTTCCTTCTGTCTTTCCTTCTTTCTTTCTTTCTTTCTTTCTTTCTTTCTTTCTTTCTTTCTTTCTTTCTCTCTTTCTTTGCTTTTTTTCCTTCTTTCTTTCTCTGTTTCCTCCTGTCTTTCCTTCTTTCCTTCTGTCTGTCTTTCCCTCTTTCCTTCGGTCTGTATTTCCTTCTTTCCTTCTGTCTTTCCTTTTTTCCTTCTCTCTTTTCTTTTGCCTTTTCCTTCTTTCCTTCTTTTTTTTGTCTTCTCTTCTGTCCTTCTGTCTTTCTCTTTTTCCGTCTGTCTTTCCTTCTTTATTTCTTTCTTTCCTTCTTTCTTTCTCTCTTTCTTTCCTTCTTTCCTTCTCTCTTTCCTTCTGTCCTTTCTTTCTTTTCTTCTTTCTTTCTTTCTTTCTCTCTCTCTCCTTCTTTTATTTTCTCTTTCCTTCTTTCTTTCATTTTTTCTTGCTTTCTTTTTTCCTTCCTTTATTTCTTTCTCTTTCTTTCTTTCTTTCTTTCTTTCTTTCTTTCTTTCTTTCCTACTGTCTTTCCTTTTGTCTTTCTTTCCCTCTTTCCTTCTCTTTCTTTTTTCTCTCTGTCTTTCCTTCTATCTTTTCTTCTGTCTTTCCTTCAGCCTTTCCCTCTCTCTTTCTTTCCATCTTTCCTTCTTTTCTTCAGTCTTTCCTTCTTTCTTTCTCTCTTTCCTTCTGTCTTTCCTTCTTTACTTTTGTCTTTGTCTCTTTCTTTCTTTCTTGCTCTCTTTCTTTCCTTCTTTCTTTTTCTTTTTTCTTCTTTCTTTCTTTTTGTCTTTGTCTGTTTTCTTCTCTCTTCCTCTCTCCAAACCTGACTCGGCCCCCATATACCTTTATGCTCATAAAAGTTTTGCATCCTGTCATCCTAACAACTGCTACATCTTACACATACAACCCCCCTGACACACACCCCCCCAGCTCCTGCCCCCGCCCCCCACCCCCCGACCCGTTAGGGACGTGTTGATTCAGCTCCTGGCAGGAAGTCGTGTGCGCGACCAGCCGTCGGGGCGGGAAGTTGCGGGGCACGCTGGCCCTCCACCTCTGCCAGATGTTGGTGCGGGGGCTCGTGGCTCTCTGACCTCCCTTTGAAAACCCCTCTGTGTTTTTCTGCGACCCCTCGTCTCCATCTTTTACTCCTCTGCACATCGGGACCCCCCCCCACCCCCAGAAGCCCCTATATCCCTCAGCTCCGGAAACAGACCCACGTCCTCTCATTGTGCCTCTGTCTATCTGCAGTTCATTCAGACTCTCTCAGCTCATCAAACACTCCAGCTTTCAAACGGGCCAGTTATAAACACGTCAGGCGGGATAAGAGCAGTCCGTGCCCTGCTCACCTGCATTGCTTCCTCTACAAGACGTTTGAAGTTCCATAATAACGATCAACACGTACCACAGAGCTTCTCAAACTGTCAGAAAAGTCCTGTATATCAACATGGACTCTTATCATCACTGCTTGTCAAAGGTTTGGGGGGCACTGAACTTCGCGAAGCTTTTACACAGATTTTCGTTGCTGTTTTTCACGGTTTTAACACATTGATCCTCTATAACCCAATGTTTCAGTTTCACAGACGTTGTCTTTGTCCAATCAGATTTGTTCAAACCTTCCCCAAAAGTAGTTACAGTGTCCTGATTTCTGCGTCTGATTTTCAAGTCAAGTCCAGCTTCCAGTTTTAGCCACTTAACCAGGCCTTGCCCCTAACACTCTGAAGTGAAGTGGCTATTTGTCATTGTGTACACACTCAAGCACCACGAAACATGACCTCTGCATTTAACCCATCACACATGCACACATAGAGCAGTGGGCAGCTATTAACAGCTCCTGGGGAGCAGTGTCGTGGGATGGTACCTTACTCAAGGTTGCCTCAGTTCAAGGTGCCTCAGGTTCCCTCAGTGCGACCTTTACGAGGGCAACATCCTAACCACTAGGCCTCCACTGCCCATGACACGCCCAAACTCGGAGATTGAAGGCTTCCTCGGAAACTCAACAAACTCCATCACATCTGTTCAAACTCCATTGGCCAGCTTCAACACGCTTGGAGGAGAACTGCCAACTAACAAGCATCTACACTAGTTGGCATTATGTGGAATGTGAGAGGAAGAGGAAAGGTCGTCCTACCTACCCGAGAGTTTAGATGGCCGTGGCTTCATTGTGATTCATTTGCACCAGTCACAAAATAAAATGTAGGCCAAGGAGAGTGTTGGAAAACACAGGGTGTGTTGTCATGGCATTGTGCAACGTTAGCATTTCGATGCTGGCTATAGTGGAACGTCTGCTCTCGTTAGCAAACGTTTAGGTGTTTAAACCAAAAAGAAACCGCTTAGAACAACAGTTTGGGAATAAAAATCTACTCTTCACACTAAGGAAAACACTCTGGCGAAGGAGAGTGTTGAAGCTACATGTCGCCGTTGTATTTGCGTATAGCGGTTGTGCTAATTGGTGGATATGCCTTGTTTTTTAATTGGAATGTAGCAGTGAACGTCAAATGCTACTTTTCTTGGGAGGCAAGGTCACCCCAAACTTTTCCTACGGGGTATTTAATTTAACTGTGGTGCTTAACTAACACATGATTCCAAAAGTTTTAAAAGCTCTGTTTTCCACCACTAGCTTTTTAAATACAAGGTTATTGGTCACTGTGTTGCTTTATAAAAGGCTCTTTAAACTTTAGCCTTATTATTTTGTTAATTTGGCCTATTGCTCGTTACAACAATTCATAACTGCTATATTTTGTAGTTCCGACACTGTTGAACTAAGCACATATTCAGACTTTGAGAAGTAAATCTACCAAATCTGCTAAAGTGAATGGAATTTGGACAATGAATGGATGTTGGTAGCCTCCAGTTAGCACCTACATTCCCTTTACGTTTCATGCTAGCAGCATTTCTTACTGTAATATTACTGTAACACTTGACTAATAACCCTACGTAACAAAGTTGTATTTTATCTTTGTGGCTGGGTGTGTTTTCTCAATCTCTTCTACGTAAAATCAAAGAAAAGTGGCTATTGTTCCACAAAAACTTTGCTTCTCTGCTCGGGACAATGAAATTTTGAAATGTATCTATTTTCAAGACCATTCTCCATTGACTTTAAGAAGACTTCCAGAACGGGAACCACTTCCAGAACCACCTGGAACTGTGAGAACTGCCCAGACATTTCTAGAATTGTCCAGATCTTTCTGGAATTTTTTAGAACTTTCTAGAACTGTCCAGAAAAAAATGTACGTGTGAAATTTGCCTGTTTTGCGACTAAAAATACAAAACCATTTTGAGCTAAGGTCCTAAAATCAGAGTTTGTGATGAATAGAGCTGCTTTTACAATCGAATTTAGACTTGAGCAGTTGAGAAACAAACACTGTGTAACATTGGCTAATCTACAAATGCTACAAACTGATGGGAAAGTAGAAAAAAAAGCCCCAAACTTAAGCTGGAATATGAGCTTGCTTTCTACAGCTGGGCCTCCAAAGTGCTTGTGCATTCACTGGTCATGTGTAAAAGCAGATTTGTGCTTTAAAATGCAATATACAGTAGCTGAAAATTTAATCCATCAAGTACATAATACTGTCCTAAATTACGAGCCCACGCCCGGCCCCGAGATTACTTCTGTTCCAGGCCGTCGTGTTATTGACTTTGTGAGCGGTTCGTGGTGGTGCGGTCTATTGAAAAGGAACAGCTGCATTCCCCCAAGTCTCCGCACATACACAACACTCAAATTGCCCCTTTATTAATCTTCAGTCTCCCGAAGCACAACTACGTGCCATGAAAGACTTCCGCGAACCCGGTGCGTGAAGATCAGTATTCATAAGAAAAAAAAAAAAAATCCCCCATTTTCCTCCTCATTCTTATTCAGCGAGGGCTGGCGTCCCGACTTCTTCTCGCAGGGGTAAATTGTGGCGGAAATGTGGCGCCAGGCGTAAGGGGGGAAAAAAAATTACGTACTTATGTTATGGGGAAAGAGAATTTTCGATGGCAAAAAAAGTCATAATGATGGTGTAGACACGTCGCCGTTTCTGTCACATAGCCTGCTCTTTACTTTAGATGTGTGTGTGGAGAAAGTGTGTGTGTGTGAGGCCAAATTCTTGCTAAAAACACCTGTTTCTCGTTCTCCCTTCCATTCTGCCTAGTCATTCGTTTCTGCGTGCCGGGCTCGCTTATGCCAGGAGCGTTTCGTCTCATTTGCACAAGCTAATCGTTAGCCTCTGGCCATTAGCTGAAAGAGAACCCTGCGTCTGTCGAAGGACCCAATTTTAGTTCCCCCTCAGTTCTACAGTTGAGCTGTGATGCTAACGTAAGCTAGCTGCAAGTGATTAAAGCAAATGCGTATCAGTTAGCATTGCGCTAACAGCTTGGCTAACTCTCCATGTTTTTGACTGCATGTGCTTTCTTTCCATTGCTTGCTAGCTACATTAGCCTCGTAGCTTCAGACACCACACGCGACTTAGCCGATCGATAGCATATGGGTTAAGGGGGCTTTATTTTCGGTCAAGGGCCTGTAGTGTGCTTAGAGGGTCCTGAAAACAGCAGATACTGGGGAAGGAAGCGCCGCAGACAGCCCGCACCCATCCTGGAAGCGGTTTTGTGTCTTTTTCGGAGCAGAATGGAAGTCAGAGCCTGGGTTAGAGTAAGGTTTGTGGGTTGTAGGGGCCTGCTGACAGACTTAGAGCTTTGTTTGTGTGCGCCGGGCTCTCCCGGGGCTATGGGATGATGTGTTAATGACTGGATATCCTGGCTTTCACACAGCGCGAGGGATATGGAAGATGCTGACTAGCTTAGCAGCCTCTAGCAGCCTCAGAGACGAGACCATTACTCATCTCTTTGTGAGCAGTGCAGACATGGATACGGCCCCAGACGTTTCAAATATTTATAGCGTGTACCGTGGCCTTGATTCCAAATGAATTTATCACTGTTAAACCATGAAGGGGGGGCGAATACGTTCTGGCACCAATGGTGAGCATGCTAACAGTGGCTAGGAAAATGTGTGGTGGCCATAATTGAAGAGCAGGAAGATTTAGGAGAGATTTGTGTAAAGAAATGGTCCCCCAATTGCTTCATCAGGTCATTCTTCGTAATGTACATTTTATTTTTGTATTGTTTTTACTTTACTGGAAAAAGTTACGTTTTCACGTTTTTTTAACATTAGACGTTTTTGAAATTGGGATCATATGCACAACTTTTGTGCCTGATCATATATTTAGTAATTGTCACATTATCGAGTTGTTCTTTGACACACTTGTTATGCGAAATAGCTAAATACGCACTTTAGCCAAGATAGCTTGGTGCCTAATTGTGCACTAGAGCAATGAGGCTAATGTAGCTAACATGAAGCACAGACTGAATAACACCACTTAGCTTTGTGGGTTTTCCATAAACTGAACAAAAGGCCGTGTGAATATAACAGAAGTACCATTCGTCTCAAATTGTCTCATGGTTTTAGCCATTTTTATAAATAACAGTTGTTGCATGAGCAGGTGTGACTGAGTGAACGTGATCTAGTTTATAGCAATATCTGAGTTCAGAGGTGTTAATTCTTTTAATTGGATTAGTTGTTTTGGTTGGTTTTTTTTTACGAAAGTGTCTTACATTTTAGCTTATTTCTAACCATTTAAAGCATTTTTTAGTGTGTTTTACTCTGAGTAAAATGGGAAATAATTGTCTTTGTTGTAACATTGCTCATCATTATGAAGTTTATATATATATATAGTCAACATCGGAACAAAGCTTGACGTCTCCAATTTGGTAAATTTATAAAAAGATGTTAAAATAATACAAATTTAATTAAAAAAATTGTAAAATGATTCAACTTTGAGCACTCAAATTAGCCAAAATATTTTCACACAATGTTCACAGTTTTTAATTTTTTTAATTAGCAAAGTAAGAGTTTTGTTGGACAGTGTTGCTTGTTGTTCTACTGTGCGCATGACTGTAAAATATTGAAAAGTAGATATTTTCAAATTATGAACAAAAAACTGAAACCAACAAAAAACAGAAACAACCAGAATAAAACTGTTTATCAAACCAACACTGTGCTCTTTCCCTGTTGAGCTTTCTGACAGCAGGAGCTTCACCTACTTTGACACTTGGTTCATCTGTTAATGGGTTTTATTGAATCTAATAAACCAGAAATATATAAAAATAATAATGTCAGTTCAATTATTTATCGCTCTTTTCATTTTGTCATATTTTTATCAACAATAGGTTGAAATTAACCAATTTTACGATTGTCACTGCACTTTTACTTTTAAGTTAACCCTTCAATAAGCAACGCCGTATATATTTTACCCTTGTCGAGGTTAAAACTGTAGTGCAGTCATGCCCTTCGCACAATGCTGATTGTTCTTATGCTTTTGTGCATTAGTTTTATTAGATGTTACACGTCTTTGCATTTTGCCTTCGCTGCAGAACTTTTTTGCTGAACTTTTTCTATAATTCTGTTGTGCTTTGTTGATTTTGCTGCTTTGAAGCTTTCACAGACACAGCGGTGAGTCCGCATGGACACTGGGTCTTCTGTGATTGCTGAGGGTGAAGGGGTCAGCCTGCACATGGCCCAGAGGTGGCACACCCAAACCCAGAGCGTCCCACAGGAAAGCAGCTTGTGACATATGGCCGTTTGGCAGCCTCTGTGTCCTTGAGCCCTCAATCTCGATCAAAAACACACGGCAGACACTAAAGGACACGTCCAGGTCCCCCCCCCAAAACTTAGTTCAATGGAGCCATGGTCACTGGAGAGTCTATCGCGTTTCCTCTTCCTCGGGCTTGAGTGAAAGTGTCTTATATGTTCCTTCAAGGTCTGAATATGCTAAATCTGCCTTTCTACATTATGGAGACTGTGTAAATGTGTACATTTCATAAAGGTTTCTGCAAAGTCTTAAAAACATTAGGGTTTTACGCACTAGGTCTTAATTGGCTTACGTTTTGGTCTTCAACATCATTCTGTATTTAATGCTAGGTTTGGACCTTGCAGAAGGTCGCAGGTTGATGTCCTGACCTGACCTGGTCCACATGGTACCTTGCTCAATGGTGGTCCCTAGGTGGAGACTTGAACCTGCGGCTTTCTGTTCACAAGGGCAAGGTTCTAACCATTAGGCCAGTACTGCCCACCAATGTGAATACAGTTTGGTAAATATGAATAAATGTGTTTATTTTATTATTAATTTTAAGACTTTTGGATTTTCTTTAATGGCCTTTCTACTTTTTACCAACATGGACACGGAATTTGTCCTAAATTTCACTCATAACGTTCTTAAGAAGGTCTTAAATTTCACTTGTTGAAACCCTGGTAAATGAAGTGTTACCAGATGTTCTCTAGGGACGGACAGTGGTTGTACCAATCCCTCAAGACGTTTCATCCTCAGTGTTTTCCATGTTTCCTTTATCCACCAGTAGCACCTGTAGATACCTTCACCTAGCACTGAAGTTCCTACAAGTTGAAGAAGAACGAGGCTTCCTGGTGCTCCAATCTACCACAAGCAGATCCGACGTTACGTGTCCTCTTCAGTGCCACATTTTTCACAGCTTACACAAATCCTCTGTCTGGTTTAAACCGTCCGTCACATTGTGGATGAAGCGTGTGTGGAAATGGCAGCTTGCCAACCCCGGAGATCTCTCCTTGTGGGATCTCTGGTGCGAGTGCTGACAAGACCACCAGGGTTGTCTCTCGTTTTTTCCGGAGGACGAGACGTCGGTCAGATTGGAACTCTCGGCAGGACCCAAAGCGAGATCCAGCTCACCAACAGTTCCTCTGTTGTGTGGTGTGCGTGATGCAGTCCCTCAGCCTAAGATGCCTTGGGGGCATTGCTGGCCTTCCCTTGTCCGCTCTCTGTTCTCTCTCTCTAGATCTTCGTGGGATAGTGATTTGTTTGCTTGGAATGTCCAACAACACTCGGCTCCTTTCTTCGTTCTCATCCGACCACTCGCTCACACAGATACTCTTTATTCCCTCTTTTCTCTTTCCCTCGCTCCTCTTTCTTCTCCAGCTCTCCTCTACCACTATTCTTTTTCATCCTTTCTTCATGCCGAGCAGCTCACGCCAAACATAGGTGCATTTAAAATTTCAAAAACACACTAGCTAATGCTAAGCTATCCGTCTTTTGGTGAACCTGAATTGCTGTTTATCTAGGCCAGTGGTTTTGTGTAGGTTCTATGTCATTCATAGTTTAGTATTTCTCAAGATTACAACTAGTTAAGCTCAGGAAAGGTTTCCTAGTTAACTGATTGGTTGCATCAGAAACATAGAAAAGGGAAAACTCTAAGATATGTGGGGTTCTGTGTAGTCTGGGACCAGGATCAACAATCACTGTTTTAGGTGAAATCATAGAACTGCTGGTTTTCAGTGCAGAAGATCCACTTATCTTTAGTGTAAAAGAGCTGCTGATCTTTAGTGCAGAGGAGCCGCTGATCTTTAGTGTAAAAGAGCTGCTGATCTTTAGTGCAGAGGAGCCGCTGATCTTTAGTGTAAAAGAGCTGCTGATCTTTAGTGTAGATGAGCTGCTGATCTTAGTGCAGTGGAGCTGCTGATCGTTAGGTGCAGAAGAGCTGCTGATCTGTAGTGCAGAAGAGCTGCTGATTTGTAGTGCAGAAGAGCTGCTGATCTTTAGGTGCAGAAGAGCTGCTGATCCTTAGTGTAGAAGAGTCACTTATCTTAGTGCAGCGGAGCTACATATCTGTAATGCAGATGAGCTGCTGGTCTTTAGTACAGAGGAGCTGCTGATCTGTAGTGCAGAAGAGCTGCTGATCTGTAGTGCAGAAGAGCTGCTGATCTGTAGTGCAGAAGAGCT
>JBBPDA010000081.1:32111191-32124204 GCA_037974385.1 Arnoldichthys spilopterus
TAAATGCAGAGGTTGCATTTCGTTGTGGTGCTTGAGTGTGTTCACAATGACAAATAGTCACTTTCACTTCACTTTCTGTCAGCTTTAAGCACTTTTATGGCTTATATGCCATAGTTTATTTATGAGTTTTAGGTTTATTTTTCTCAGATCCATATGACACTTAAAGTTTAGGTTTATCACAGCAAGAATGACTCTGTATATGCGTTCATTGCATTTATTCAAGAAGTATTCATTATACAGCATTAGGCCTTCTTCTGAAGCTTAGCCTGTGTGGCTTTGGAAAGCAGAAATGCTAATATCTAAATTTGGTGTGTCAGTGGTGTTTCTAGAGCCCTGTAAATCAAGTGGTATGAGAACGTCATAAAATATTGATAGCGCCAAATGTGATGTTGGTTTTCAAGCATAAAATAATCAACAATTAGAATTCAAAATGCAACATCGTGTACATTTTTTAAGGTTTTGCTACACTTGCCGTCTGAACAAGAGTAAATGTTTCTTAACGGGTCGATACCAACGCGCCTGGAATCCTCGCAAAGTACAGCAGACACTAGGCAAGCTAGTGCTGCAACGTTGCATTAGCATCTGCTGGAGCCCCATGCATATGTATAATCGCCGCTGCCAACGTGAAGGAAAACTGATGGCCTTTTGAAAAATTGGTGGGGTATCTCTTTGAGCCGCTCCATCTCGGGGATTGATGGCGCTTGCAGAAGCCTCTGGCTTTTGTCTCCGTGGCCTTCCTCGCTCATCCGTAAGTGTCAGCCCTGCGTCGGACAGAGACGCTATTTGCTTCCCGGCCGGATTGAACATGGCAGCTCTTTCCTTCCCTCAGGAACGCTCCCCAGCATCTACTTAATATTTCAGAGGCACTTATAGCTTATTAGCCGACTACCCCCCCAGCCCAGCCCCCGGGGGACGGGTGCGCGGCTTTCTCGGCAGACTCTTAGCTTTATTTAATTTCAGTTTTAGCGTCTTGGCCACGCGGCGCACGGACTTGGAACGGGTCCTGAAGCCACTGCGCTAAAAGCACGAGATAATAGAAATTGAGAGGACATTATGTCGCCTGAAATGGGAAATGCTTAATTGCAGTTCTTGCTTAGAGCCACTTTGGGTTTGGATGATGAATCTATCCTGTAAGGTTGATGGATCTGTGGAACAACGGGCTACCTTAGAATTTGCATTCAGCACAGAGATTGCCGTTGATTAGCTGCTGAATGAGATTTCAGATGGGCTTTGACAGTGTCTGGGTTATTCATTTGCGTTGTAACTAGTTGTTGCATCGTCAGCAGTATTTATTTACTAGACGTCTGAGGTGAGATCAGGAGAGATTCGTGCCGGGCCTGTGGTGCAGAAAGGCTGCCCACTATATCGTTTGCTAGTTATCGCGATTAGGCGTCTGAGAAAGCTTCAGTACGCAAATGTGCCCGTTGGTTTAATGTGTGCTTTGGGCATCTTGACCAATCACAGCTCTAGGTGAGTTCCTGTGGATGTTTTGATGTAAATCCGATGATCCAGAGATGCAAATGTTGGTAAAACAACACATACCAGTCTTTAACCACCTCGCATTATTGGTTAACCCATTCATGGTCACACCAATAAAAAGCTATTTTTTGGGGGGGCAAGAATAACAATAATTTTTATATTTTTTAGTCAACAACCTCACAGTTTTTTAAAAATAGGCCTCTATTAAGCAGCCAAGATTTCTCTTGACCATAAAACTCTAAATACTTGAACAAATTAGTAAAAATCCAATACAATTCTTGGATTTTCTTAAAGTTTCTCAGAGAAATCAACAAAACTTCATCTAATGTGTTAATGCAACCAGCCTCCTGCAACTAGCAGCCGTCTGGTGAGGCAACTCCCGGACAAGGTCTAATAATAAAAGATACAGTGAAATCCAGTGGATTTTTTTTTTTTACCATAACTAACTTAAACCAAGTTGCAGTGATGGAACGATCAGGTTGAGGCTGGGTTAAAGTCAGTGAAGGTTCCAATGAAAAATCTGGACTTAAACACGCTCGACCAAATAATTGGACAACACTAGAGGTTTAACTAAGGTTTTTAAGGAGTTTTTACTGCAAAATGTCACAGTATAATCCCAATAGCAGCATTTTGACCAGGCTCAGGGGTGTTACATGGAATGTGCGAAAGTGTGAAGATGACTGTGAGGCAGGTTGCCCACAACCCACATTTGCACACTTGTAGGTACACAAAAACACCCCGACTAACACCACAGGAACTAGATAATAAGACGAAAAAAACTCCCTCTCCCTCCAGGCAATCAGGTCTTTGGGGCAGCTAGTCGTGTCTCGAGGGAACGTGCCAGGATGGAAAATATGTCTGAAAAACACAGTAGGTGTGAAAGGCAATTAGCAGTTGACAACGAAGAGGGAGGCGAGTGAGTGAAGGGGAAGTTGGGTAGAGAGGGAGGGAGGGAGGGAGGCAGAGAGAGAGAGAGAGAGAGAGAGAGAGAGAGAGATGTGTCTGAACATAAGACACTGGGCCTTTGCCCTCCATACGGCAAGACACACACATTTCCCACCAAACTGCGTTGTTCACGTACAAGACAGTGTGTGAAGTACATTCCATATGCGTGAGACATACATATCATTCAGATTTGACTTTTCTAGCTTTAAACATTTGCCAGATGTTCTTACTCAGGTCTTTCATCATACTGTGAATGTAGAGTTCAGAGTCTTGCTGGCAGACTCGGTCTGGTGTGATTACCTGGGCTGGAGACTGAACCCCAATCTACTGCACGGAGGTGTAGAGGTGTTGCCCACTGCACTACACCAAATGTAGCATTTTTTTCCTTTTTCCAGAAACAAATTGTAAAATATGTTTTTTCTTTAAAACAAGACCCAAGACTGTAGACAACCTAGTAGTGTTTGATCTGAAGGGAACCACCGGGGGCTTTTAGGCCTTCAGAGATGATCTGAAGTGCAGAAATAACTGCAACTAAACGTTTGCGGTAACTGTTGATCAGTCGTGCACATCCACTCGGAGGAATTGTAGCTCATTCCTCCATACAGAACAGCTTCAGCTCCCAGGTGCTGCCTCATATAAAACCGCTTTAGGTCTTTCCAACATTTATGCTGGATTAAGGTCTGGACTTTGACTCTGTCCTGTGGTAAATCGACTTGTGTGTTTAGGGTCGTTGTCTTGCTACATGACCCACTGTCTCTTGAGATTCAGTTCACGCACATATGTTTTGAAATTTCTTTAGAATTCTCTGGTGTAGTTCAGAATTCATCCACATACACAGTTTTTGATGAACATCAACGTGTTTTGTGATGGATGTTTGCTTTTTGAGATGTGCACTGGAGCCACAATGCTAGCTGTCAAATAATAAAATCGTATATGTAACAAATTAATTTTTATCAAGCCACATCCAGTTGTTATCTCAAATAGACTTGCGTCTTGTGAAACCATGTCAGTTATTTTTAGTTTGCTTTTTGTTCAATAGAGTCAATCAGCAACATCATTTAATACATTTAATATCAAATGTATTAATGTCACAATTAGAAAAGGACAGAGGAATCAGTCAATCAAATTTGGACTCTTCTAGATTCTTCTAGATATGACTGTGAATCTGTAGTCTAACTAGGTTTAATTTTGAAAAATTCAATTTCAGGTTTGAAATAACACATGAAATTTATGTTAAAAATTTAAAATTAGACCTGGAAAGTCCATGTGGATGATCTGATTCGCTCCAATTCGATCCACACTCACCTGACACCACAAACGTCACACGTCAACGTGTGGACTGGGCCTAATGGCCAGTCGCTATGGTTTGCTTCTCATGAAGTTCGATTCAGAATTAAAGATCTAATTACGAATATCCATGTGGTTTACAAACTCATCAGAGCAATAACTGTGAACCTTTGAGCGTGAGAATCCAACGACAGGTTTGCAATAATCAGCAGGAAGCTTTTGGGTGCAACCGTGTAAGAAAAATAGGACGTTACCATGACTAACAGTGTGAAATTGATTCATTCTCCAATATAGAGGATATAAAGACGTAACAGTGGCCTTTTTGATGATTGGTAAGCTTCCTCTCACTTTTCCGGCATGAAGGGCTTCTCTCTGTATCCGTCAATGCCCACAGGAGTCGGTCAGAGCCGGTCAATATCCCAGTTTGACACACTCACTCATCATCGCTAATCCTCGACAGCCGAAAGCCTCGGCAAAATCAATTACAACCTAATTAGTCTTGCACACAGTTTACAGGCTTTTATCTTGGGAGTCTGCGTGCGAGAGAGGGAGCATATGTGTTTGTATGTTATTGAATGTGAGTGTTCGTTAGGGCTGAACGTCGTTAGTCGGCCATTGCAGTGCAGGTTGAGCATTCGGACCAACCTCCAGGACCTCTTTTTCACTGGGGCAGTGCTGGTGCTGGAGCTGGTCCTGGTGCCTTTTGAGAACCAGCCCACATTTGGACATACTTGTTCTACTGAAGCCTGAAGCCATTTCCAGTTCTGTCCATAGTTCCTTGGATACTTTATTCTTTCTCACAGTTCCTGCCAGATTCCCTTGCATTTCTATGGAAGCCCAGAGAGCCAACAAAGCCGCCGTAAGTTTTTGGAAAAAGAGTGGCACATTTAGTGCAGTAGCCCCGCCCTTAGCTGCTGACATCAGCAGTACCAATTTTGAGACCAGCAACTTTGTGGAGTTTGGGTCTTTTTTGGTGGAAATGCACAGAACCTTTTCTAGAATTAGAATCAGCACTGGCACCTGTTTGGTTAAAAAAAAAGAGGTACAGTTGTTACACATGAGCGTCTTTCACTTTAATGGATGAAGGCATCTGTGCAAGCCAACAATTGTAAACAATATTTGTCAAAATAACACCAATTTTTAACCGTTTGTGTGTTCACACCAGTGCTTCCACCTAGTTCTTGTACAACTGCAGAGAGACATCGCACCAGTATGGGTCAATAGCACTGGTGCCTATGACGCAGAGAGGGCCCCATGGTGACCAGGCCCCCTAAGAGCTTTCTTGGGCTTCTCATATAAATTCTGACTCAATAGTAGATTAGTGACTCACAGTAAGATCCAGTTTCTTAACGGCAAACCCCACCAGTTAGCTTCCATCAACACTACACGCTTAGCCCAGGTGATCTCCCTCTTATTCATGAAGCTCATTGATGATAAACCTTTTAAAACAAATCCTTAAACCCTGAACCTGATATATTCATTAATTATCATTCCCTAAATAGGTGGTTTATTGTGAGCAATTACAGTGGTACTTAAGAGTTTTTGAACCCTTTTAGACCTTTCCAAATATGTGCATTAATATCACCTTTAACTAAAGTCCTAAAAATAGATAAAGAGAGAATGAAACAAAAATATTATACATGGCCATTCATTTATTAAGGAAAATGATTCAGTATTACAGTATTACTGTGAGTGGCAAAAGTATATGAAACCTTCTTTCAGTATCTGGTGTGACCCCCTTGTTGCTTGTGACCTTACAGAGTATGAAACATCCCGCTCTTGGAGTGATCTTTGTTGGTCAAGCACTCCTGAAGAGGGTAACAATGGTCTCGAATGTCCTCCACTTGTACAGTTTTTCTGACTATGGTTCGAACTTGGCTTTGTAACATTTTCCAGCCTGATGAGCATCAGCAACTTTTTTGAAGATCAGTCTTTAAAGTCCCTGTGACTGAAAACACCTTATTTTTATTTTCAAATGAATTGCTAATTCTAAAGGTTCACATACTTTTTCCCTCTCACAGATCTGTAATATTGGATAATGTTGCTCAATAAATAAATGTCCAAGTATAAAATGTTTGTCTTATTTGTTTTGTCTCTTGTGGGTGAAATCGAATGTTGTTTTAGGTCATATTAATGGAAAAATACAGAAAGTTCTAAAGGGTTTGCGAACTTTTCAAGGGCCAATGTATACTTCATATATATTTGGCTGGGTGTGTTCACACTGTTGCATATGGCTAAATATGATATATGGGAAAATTCAAGAACAGACACAGGAAGGAGAATATGAAGCAGTGCTTCTGGTGGGCCCCAGGGCTAGAAGCATGAACTGTAACTGTAGAGTGTGTGTGTGTGTGTGTGTGTGTGTGTGTGTGTGTGTGTGTGTGTGTGTGTGTGTGTGTTCTTATATTCAGTATCCTATCCACTTTGAGGCAGAACATCTTGAAAGTTGATTAGTTCCAGGTCTAAATTTGCACCGGCCTACCTGAACTCTCTAAGCATGCGGACGGTCGGGGGATCCAGAGTGGGCAGACCTCCGCCACACCTGTGCCTCTATGTCAGACAGAGAGGCCTAATGCAGTGTCAGGTTTACCCACCCACACACACACACCCACACACACACACACACATACACACACACACATTCCTGGGGTGACGTGGAGCCGACAGTTATGCACCCAGGCAGAAGGTGTCTCATTATGACTTTATCCAGTTTTGGTCTCGTTGGAGCACGGGGCACAAGGGCATGAATGCAGCGCCTTTTAAGCGAAACGTCGTGGAAGAAGGTCTGTGAGAAACGCAGAGCTGCATAGCAGAACGTGTATCCCCACTTTGACTAATTGGTTTAAGCAGATGCCAGTGGTGTGGAGTGGTCGTCAACAACGACCCTCCAGGAAAATGACTTTCCTGCAAGGTTTTAGCTCAACCAGCATCTACAGTGCTGCTGGTTCCTGCCAGTAAACGGAAGAAGTTGGTTTACCTCAAGTGAAAGTGACTATTTGTCATTGTGAACACACCCACGTACCATTTAACCCATCACACGTGCACACATGGAGCAGTGGGCAGCCATCAACAACGCCCGGGGAGCTGTGTAGCGGGACGGTACCTTGCTCAAGGGAACCTCAGTGGTGCCCTTCAGGTCCCAAGGGCAGTGTCCTAACCACGAGGCCACCATTGCTCAAGCAAGTGTGGCAAACTGTGATTGGCTCTACACTTTGTGAGATGAGTGATCTTCAAGACCAGGGCCCCTGACCGCTGGTGTAGGGCTATGATCAGGAACAGCGTAATAAAAATGTGCATTTAAACAGAAGAATCTTCAGCTGCGGTCAGCAAGCTTTGGAATCAGTCCTCCAAAGCATTTTATTATGGAAATTGATAGTTGTTCTTGGCACTCAAGGCCTCGGAAGGATGTTATCTTGAAGAATCAGTCGATATTTGTGTTATAAATGAATGGCTAAATGGTTTTATCAATTCCAGCTTGGGATTCCTTCAGGACATTGATAGGCAGTCTAGTTTCAAAAATGAGGTAATTGGTGTGGAGTAGAAGAGGAGCACGGTTGGCTTAAAGCTACAGTCAGGGGTATTAGAGTGAAAAAAACAAACCAAAGTGTCTTTCTGGAAATGCCTAAGCTGGCCTCTACAGTTAGCCATCAGCGTCTCAGCCCATTACACTATGTAACAGAGTTGAGTTTCATTTTTGTTCCTGGGCACAGAGTGTGTTCTCCTTTATGCCTAAAATCAATAGAAAATGGCTGGTGTTCCACTAAAACGTTGCTTCTGTGCTCAGGACAGTGACATTTTGTTGACAGTCACAGTTTTCAAGATCATTCTCCATTCACTTTAAATGCTAAGTAGACTTCCAGAATATTCTAGAACTGTGAGAATTGTCCAGAATTTTCTAGAACTTTCTGGATTCTTTTAGAACTTTTTAGAACATTCTAGAACACGTATAAGCCAGAAACACAGTGTAACATCAATGGGTATACTATATACCACTAATTGCAAGAAATATGAATGTATGGATCCCTCATTCGACATTTCTTCAGGACCAGAAGAGGTTTTTGAAGCGTCAGTCTAAAGGCAGGGCAGGACATTTAGAGGTTAACTGGGTCAAGAACTGTTGGTGTGTCCAAAGCATTTCCAAACATTCCTCAAAGTAGTTCAATCCAACCAAGATTTATGACAAGGTGGTGTTACGTCTCATTTGTGCCTCTTTAGCATAAATACATTTCGGAGAGATTTTGGCCTGCGGTTTAGATAGCAGATTGGTTATTTTGGGATGGCATGGCAGCAGACAGAATGAGATTGCTGAGACAGCTGGGTTTTGTCTTGAGCTTCTGAAGTGGCAAGCAAGAATGTGTGTTTGTTGTGGGAAGGCAACAGGCTGCTAGGAGGTCAGAGGTGACCCCGGGTCAGTTTCTTCCCAATTCCCTTGAATTCAAATCAGTTCGTGCCACATTTCAAGCACTTTCAGGTTGCGTTCCTTTGTCACGCCGCCGACTCTTTAAGCTTGTCACATAACCGTCGGCCCTAGACGCTCTTTGTAAACAAAACGCTCGTTTGTTCTGGTTTTCTTCAAGCATCGTCTGCATTTTCCTTGTATTATTTAAAAAAAGGTTGCTTTGTTTTTCTGGAAAGCTTTGCTAATGCTTTATTTGACTGTCAGCTGCTTGATTTTATTGCTCTTTCCACTTGTATGTAGGGCGTATTAACTACACTCCTAAACAAATGCTAAGCCTTTAATGGCTACACAATGAAATATTTTCTTTTTCTTTGCATGTTGTATTCATTTGGGGCAATAATAATGACAATGTTTATTTTTGAACAATTAATCATTATTATTTTTGAATGTAGGCTTCGATCAAACAGTCGACATTTGTCTTTACAGTAAAACTCTGAATACATAAACAAATGAGTAAAAATCAAATAAAATCCTTGGATTTTCCTCAGACTTCTCAGAGAAATCCATTACACTTTCTCAAATGTGTGTTTTTGCAACAGAAACACCAGCAACTAGCAGCCTTTCTCTAACGTCCAGTGAGGAGGCTCATTGAAAAGGTCTACAGACTACAGACACAGTGAAATCCAGTAGATGTTTAGACCATAACTGACCTGAACCAAGTGTCAGAGATGGAACAATCAGGTTGAGTTAAGTTCAGGGCATGAATAAGATAATTGACCTCCCCAAATGACTGACCAGAACTCTAAAGGGCTAATGTGATTCTGCTTGGAATCAGGCGGTATAAACGCTGAGCCACGTACACTTTGGTGACAGGTGCGGATGTGTGGAAGTGCTGAAATCCAGAACCTGCAGCCATGGTAACCGGTGTGTCTTTGTTGTCTTTTCCAGGTATGACTTCATAGAGATAAGAGACGGTAACTCCGACTCCGCCGACCTGCTGGGGAAGCACTGCAGCAACATCGCCCCCCCTGCCATCATTTCTTCTGGCCCTGTCCTCCACATCAAGTTTGTGTCTGATTATGCGCACCAGGGCGCTGGCTTCTCGCTGCGCTACGAGATCCACAAGACCGGTGAGTGAGCTCCGCCCTTCTCTTCAGGGTTTCCTGCCTTAGAACCTGCCGTGGCCAAGGCGTCGCAGGCTGGGGGGTCTTGTGGGGCTTGTTCACTGAGGAGAGTTTGTAGCTTCTGGACACTGGTGAATATTATATTCATGGCCGTGCACAACAAGGTCAATCAGCGATGGACCTCAACCTCACCGCAGAATCAGTCCTTCAGTGAAAGAGTTTTTAACAGTTAAACCCATGGCTGTGCGTGTTCTTGTGCTAACGTTGAATGCTAACTTTCTACATCACATGTGTGAGCCTTTGATTGAGAACAGCAGATTCAGAGCAGTGGTGAGAATGCAGATAGTGAGCGACGAACCCTAACCGTGTCTCTAGTGCTGTTTTTACAGTTTTATATAACACATTTATCAGAAAACAATAAAGTGTTGGCACCCTGCTGAACGCTGGGGGGCTGCTGTTGTGAAAGTGCTTCGTTTTGTTCATTTTGCTGGTTTTGCTTTAGCAGTGTGTTACAATATTTACAGCGTCGCACGACAGCGAGTGAGCTGCACTGCGTTGGCTGTGTCGCATGTTCAATGTGATTTATTCATTGATCCACTTTTACGTGTAAAACAGTGAAAATATAAAGCTCTGAATGTAAAGACGACGGTAAATCCACTGAACACTGAACCCACGCTAACTCTTGCTGCACTTTAAGGGAACGTAGCCAGAAGAAACGAGAGCATTTTGTATCAAGGGGATCACACCAATTCACTACAATACCCACAATGCAATGGAAGTGAAGTGAAAGTGATTATTTGTCATTCTGAACACACCTGAACACCACAAGCGTAGTGAGACGGTACCTTGCTCAAGGGAACCTCAGTGGTGCCTGGGCCGGGACTTGAACCTGCAACCTTCAGTTCACAAGGGCAACGGCCTTACCACTAGGCAGTGCCAGACCCAGGTGATACACTAAATGTCTTTTACGTGTAAAACAGTGAAAATATAAAGCTCTGAATGTAAAGACGACGGTAAATCCACTGAACACTGAACCCACGCTAACTCTTGCTGCACTTTAAGGGAACGTAGCCAGCGTCACATGCGTGTGCTGCTACGTGCTAAAACTGGGCCTTTTACGTCATTTTTATGGCACAGACCAGGTACGTTCTGTGTAATGTATGAAATCCACTGAGTTTATGGCTAGTGTGCATTGCTAAATGTGAAAGGCACTTCTTTCCCTCAGGCATGCACATCCCCTCACTTTGCGACAGCTGTGTTTGCCAGTTTTCACTCCAATTTAGTTGTGGTCAGTTCCCACCCACTAGCTAGAGCTCCTCTTACCATGATACCACATTACTAGCATGTGCTTCTTCTGACATGTGGGAAACACCAATGTGCATTTTCAAACCGCTGCTAATGTGGCGCCAATGGACACCTCGACAACTTTGGATGAAAAACGCTCACACTCATGATGAATCTGTTGGTGGGAAAGAACTATTCGTTAACACCACACTCTCTTCGTCACTGAGTATTTGCTGAAGATGTTTAGGATACGTAGGGCCATGTTTCCCCTGAAGATGTTGAACGACATAGTTGGTCGTTCTTTTCGACACCCACACCCACAGCTGTGTCGAGTACATCAGATTGGGCAGTGAGTGCAGAAGGATTTTTGAGGGTGAAGAGTAGCTTGGCTTTTCCTGTGATTTCCCGGGCAAACCTCGTTAGTGCTGTGACCCTGGGCAACCTTTCCGTATCTGTTGCAGAAGGTCGTAGGATCTCTAGCCCTCGGCACAGACACATTCCTGAACCCGTTCCCTGGAAATTATCGCGACGCTCGGAGACCAATTAAACATCAAGGGAGAGGGTGAAGAGAAAACAAACTGAGTTTAGGGGAAGAAGCAGGGGGACACTGGAGGGAGGGAGGGGGCGACGGCTAAACGCTTAACTCTTTTCATCCCTCCACAAGCATGCCAGGAATGCCCACTTAATTGGACTCTGATCTCCCGTCCTTGGGGATATGGCAACTGAAGGAGCAGAGTGAAGGCCTTCGGCTGCTTGGGGTTCGCTGTTGGGATTGTGCCGTAGTGGCCACGGTCCTTGCGAAGCGTGTGCTGCCCGGAGTCTGCTGATGCAAAAGATCAGAGAGGTGGTACTGGACCGTGAGTGGAGTGACCGGGCTGGATTTGCTTTTAAAAGCAGGGCACCGTACATGCAGTCATGGGAGTAGCGTCACAGTGCTTTCAGCTCAGACCAAGTGTTGGTGTCTCTAGGCCGATACGATTTATTACATTCTCCATTCACTTTAAATGCTAAGTAGAACTTCCGGAATATTTTGCAACTGTGAGAACTGTCCAGAAGTGTCTAGAATTGTCCAGGATTTTTCTAGAACTTTCTGGAATCTTTAAGATCTTTCTAGAACTTTCTGGCACTGTCTAGAAAAGATAAAAATGCCTGTTTTGCCCGCAGTAAATATGAAACTTGTGTGGGCTGTGGTCTTAAAATCAAAGTGTGTGATGAACAGAGCTGTTTTTACACAGGATTTAGACACAAGCAGCTGAAAAATAACACTTAGAAGCCAGAATTAAACATTGTGTAACACTGCGTAAAGAAAAGCTTGTTCTTTAAAGCCATATTGAAGCTGTTACTGCGAGTTACATGGAGAACGACACTACAGTGATTCTTCTATCGACCTTTGCTGATGTCTCCCTCCAGGATGTGGTCGCAGCGACTAGCCAAAACTAGCTCCAGGGCCAGAACGAGTGTAGCTTCCCTGAAGCTCTGGGGCAATGCTTGTGTTTTTGCCACTTTCACCTCTCTTGAAGGATGAGTGGAAGGTCAGAGAGGTACTTGCGATATGTTGCAGATGGTCCACTTATCAAACAGCAAAAAAGAGAGGAACTGCCAACAAGAAGAAAGGAGAGCATTTTGTATCAAGGGGATCACACCAATTCACTACAATACCCACAATGCAATGGAAGTGAAGTGAAAGTGATTATTTGTCATTGTGAACACACTCGAACACCACAAGTGTAGCGGGACGGTACCTTACTCAAGGCAACCTCAGTGGTGCCCGGGCTAGGACTCGAACCTGCGACCTTCAGTTCACAAGGGCAACGTCCTCACCACTAGGCCTCCACTGCTGTAACACTGTGCCATGTGATACACACATAGACTGGCTGGAAATAAGGGACTGACTCCTCAGTCATCTTCTGGAGGAGTGATGTCACCGCTGTCCCCTGGCATTGCCTTTGTTTCCAAACACAGACTTTCTAAACCCACGGTGATGTCATTCATATTACACGTTACTGCTTCTGCACAAAAGTGACCGACATTTGCCTGTCGACGCTTCTGGGTTTGGGGATCGAGTGAACCACGCATGGGAGTGCGGAGTGTTTGTGCTGGTGTGTATGGTGGGCATATGTCGCGAGCGCTTCGGCTCGTTCCCAGGCAGCGAGCGGCTGTTCCTGCTTCTCCGCGGAAAGACGGCTGTTTGCTTTCACATGTCAGGTTTCGGGGCCAAATAGTTCCGCAAAAGCCGCAGTTTACGGGCTGTGAGGAAAGCGTCGGAGGCTGCCAGGCAGAAGAAAACAGACATGAGGAGGGAGAGAGAGAGAGAGAGAGGAGAGAGAGAGAGAAAGAGAGAGACAGAGAGAGAGAGAGAGAGAGAGAGTGAGAGAGAGAGAGAGTGAGAGAGAGAGAGAGAGAGAGAGAGAGAGAGATAGAGATAGAGAGCGAGCGAGAGAGAGAGAGAGAGAGAGAGAGCGCGAGAAAGAGAGAGAGAGAGAGAGAGAGAGAGA
>JBBPDA010000081.1:32136957-32148931 GCA_037974385.1 Arnoldichthys spilopterus
TTTCATCTGGACCAATCACTGTACACGTTCATCTGGACCGATCACTGTACACTTTCGTCTAGACCAATCACTGTACACGTTCATCTGGACCAATCACTGTACACCTTCATCTGGACCAATCACTGTACACTTTCATCTGGACCAATCACTGTGCACTTTCGTCTAGACCAATCACTGTACACTTTCATCTGGACCAATCACTGTACACCTTCATCTGGACCAATCACTGTACACTTTCATCTGGACCAATCACTGTACACTTTCGTCTGGACCAATCACTGTACACTTTCGTCAAGACCAATTACTGTATACTTTCATCTGGACCAATCACTGTACACTTTTGCCAGGACCAATCACCATTCACATACTTCACTTATAGTTCCTGTAAGAGAAAGTACCAACCCTGAAACAGGGGCTAAAGTAGTTCCTCAAAGTGTTCTCAGTTCTCACAGTGTGAACACAGAACTGGAGGAACTTCAATGGTTCTAAGAACTATAAAAGGTTCCTCTGGTCTTTAAGCCTAATGTGTTCTGTTCTCACTGTGTTGCCCTGGGAGGTTTGGCAGACAACAAGCACAGAACTGATGAAGGTTCCATGCAAATCGTGTAAAACAGTGAGACCGGTTACGTGTTTCTGGGACACGTCTTGTAATTGGCAGCACCTGCGGAACAGGCACCAAATGAAAACGTGGCTCCAAATGAAAATCGAGCTCTTTTCCACAGCGGCTGCGCGTTATCTCGCCTCCCGTATGCCGTTAACCATCGGCCCTCGTCTGAGTGGGCGTGAAGTGCTCCTTTTGACTGGGGGTCTTGAGAATGCCAGCCCGCTATTGAGCTTTTCCTCCCTCTCGAGAACGTGCGCCGACACCTCCGAAAGGCCAGAGACTTCCTCCACGAATGATTTCCTGTTTTTCCCCCCACCTCGTCGTCTGTCGCCCGGCCCCTTTCAAGCCCCTTTCTCGCTCGCTCCTCAGACCGTCCTTATCTGAGGGGCTTCTTCCTTCCTCCCTTTTTGGCAAGAGAAGGGCAGCGATTGTTTTATCTCGGTGGTGAAAGGCTGCAGATAAGGAGGGGGAGATGTTTGCGCTGAGGCGCGTGGGAGCCGGCGCAGTTTGAGCGTTTGGCAGGTGTGGCCTTTATTTATGCGCTGTCACACCGCGTATATGGAGCGAGATCACGGGGACGTTTTCGATTAGCGCAGATAGGTGAGTCGCTCCCACTGAAGCGCGTGCTGAACTGCCATGTGTTTTACATTACTCACCGCAGCGTAAGCAGACTGTAACGGAAAAGCCACAGTTGGTGTCTTTAGTAGGGAAGTGTCCAACCTTTCATCACCCTTTCATACACCAACTATTTAGGTGACACCACTGACACATGATCTTACAGTAAAAAACACAAAACTCTGCATTAAAAACAGCACAGTTTTTTTTAACTGTGCAAAATTGTCAACTTTTTAATATAACTGTGCACTTATAAAAATAAGTCATATTATTAGGAAACTGGAAAATTACTGTATTCTTTATTATATGACTGTACACACATTTGTATTATTTTTTTTATGTATATATGTATATATATATATATATATATATTATATCATAAATGGTTGTTATTATTATATTTATTATATTAATTATTATTATTATTATTATTATTATTATTATTATTATTATTATTATTATAGTGTATTTTTATTATTTATTTATGTATTTATTCTGGTTGCTCTATAGAGAACAACCTTAAATATGGAATTTTCAAGTACATTTTAATGCACAGTTTTTATTTATTTATTTTTAACAATCTGGAAAAAAAATACATAAAATATAAAATATGAATAATTATAATATTCTTTTTTAAACATTGGCCTATCCCAAATATGTTAAATTCAGCAAAAAAAGTGATTTCTCTGTAGAGGATCTACACATATTTTAACTTATTTTCACATTTTGTAAGCTACTAAACATGGGGCAGGGCCACCAAACTCTTTGCACATGATGATAAAATCTTATAAAATCTATGGACTTATTGCATATTTTGACTCGTTTCAATGAATTTTCTTGATAAGAATTTATTTGATCATGTTTTTTGGGGTTTCCTACAAAAAAGAACCCTTGTACCATGGTTATTGTTGTCTTCCTTGGTCTGAAAGCACATTAAATGGGTGGTCCAGATTCTCTAATATGATTCCCTAATGGGAACAATCCTTTTCCAGACATCTTCTCTTTGTAGGACTCTTGCAGCGCCCCCTACCCGACCCCTCAGAACAAACAAACAAACAACAGCACTAAGAAAAACGATCAACCTCTGAAGCCGAGGGGCTGTAAATCAAAGGCTCTAGCAGGCAGAAGTTGTGAGAGAAGTCACAGAAAAGCCCCTAATCCAGGGCACTGGGTTGGATTGAGGACAGAGGATCACGCTCCGTCTCGTCAGCCTTTCTCCAGAGTGGGGAATATCCCTGTTGAGACTCCAGCTTTCAGGCTTTTCTGCTGTCAACACAATCTTCTAAGCCAGTGGTTAGGATAAGATTTTTTTTAAATGGCCACAACATCACACTTGTTCACGTCTGGTGAGGACGGGGCTTATTTTTAATAGCCTGCGATCTATTTGTTTTACCGACGTCGCGTTTTGAGTTCGAATAGTGGCCTGGAATGTCTGAAATACACCAATCAGCCATTGAATGACCTTGACTATCGTAGTTATTTCAATACAACAGCACTTGTCAGGGAGGTGGGATATATTAGGCAGCAAGTGAACAGTCAGTTCTTGAAGTGAATGTGCTAGAAGCAGGAAAAATGAGCATAAGTCACTTTGACAAGAGTCAGAGCATCTCCAGAACATCAGGTGTTGTGGAGTGTTCCAGGTGTGCAGTAGTTAGTACCTACCAAAATTGATCCAATGAAGGACGACTGGTGAATCAGTGGTGTCATGGGCACCCAAGGCTCACTGATGCATGTGGAGAGTGAAGGCCAGCCCATCTGACTCTGATAGAAAAGGGTCAGAACACACAGTGCACCACAATCAGAGCTGTTTCAGCAGCAGAAGGGGCCTACTCAGTATTGGGCAGGTGGTGCTAATGATATGGCTGATCAGTGTATTTATCATTAATGATATTTTTTTGCAAGTTTCAGTGCAAAGGAAAAGTTCTGCATTGAGCAAATCATTTATTTAGCACTACCAGCTTTTGGTTATGGCTGTTTTAGACCCAAATAGCAATGCTGGTATGGCCAGAACATGGGCCAAATCCACCATTTACTGGCCAATGTACCAATGTACTGAAGGTCTAGAAGTGAACCCAATCCAGTTGCCGAACAGTGGTTGAATGGTAGGTCAGTGTTGGTTTGGAGGTGGCTGAGATGATTTCTCTCACATTTGTATTACTATGACGGTTTTAGAATTTTCAAGGACATTGCATGTAAACGTCTTACCAGGGCAAAATCCTTGGGTCTGTATTAAAAATCAGGGAGATATTTGTTTATTTAAACACAGTCTATAGTAAACTTGGCCATTTTAAGCAGGTCTGTGCATGGTGCTCTTCAGTGTAATGGTCTATGAACACTAGACATGCTGCTAGGGTCGGACTTTATGTCCAAATCAATACGCTAATCTTTACTGTATTAACCTTGTGTTTAACTCTTTGATCTTTCAGTCTTTCAAGTCAGACTGTATAGTCCAAGTTCACAGTAAACACAGTATTTTAAGCCCTAAAAGAACAGTTTGGGGGGAAAAAAATCACAAATCACAAAAAGATCTGGTTGACCAGCCAAGACATTAGCTTAGAACTGGTGCTACGAGGCTAACATAGCTAAATGTCAAAAGTCACCTGTAAAATCAACTGTAAATACCCAAAACTGCCACTGAAAGCACATCCACCTCTTCAATGAGGTGGTGTAGACTTGTGGGTGTGGTTTAAGATGTAGTAGGACTACTCTGAGCTATAAAAATGCACATTTCACCACTACACACATCGTCAGAGCTCATGATTAGATTCCTCTGTATTTACAATGGTTGTTGCCATAAAAGCTGATCCTAGTTCAGCACTGCTACTCCTGAGGTCTAAAAAGGTGGTCCTCAGCATTTGGCTACAGCTTGACTTTGTTTTTTTAACAATTTTATAGCTCACTGTAAGTCATACTGTGTCCTAAACCACATCAACACATTGTTTTAGAGAGGTTTTAGCGATGGTTTTAAAGAAAAAGATTTGGGTGACTGTTGACTTCTGGTGTTTACACTTATGTCTACATTTACAGCTTTTGGCAGATGCTCTGAGGAAGAGGAACTATTCTTTTGTGGTCTACAAAGAAAACCTCACACTAGTTAAACTTACACTACACAGAGCCGTGAACCAAGATTCTACTAGAGCTTAAAGAACCAATCAGATTACAGTGTTTGTTAGAAATGTTAGTCTGGTAGCTTCAGTTCTAAACCGAATAAGCTTAATTTGGACTCCAAACAGGTCTCAGCTTATTGATAGACCTTGGGTAAGATGAGTATCAGCACCACTGCTTCCTTCTTTAAGTTTGTCATTGTGAACACACTCAAGCACCACAACGAAATGCAACCTCTGCATTTAACCCATCACACGTGCACACGTGGAGCAGCCGGCAGCTACCAACAGCGCCCGAGGAGCAGTGTAGTGGGACGGTACCTTGCTCAAGGGTACCTCTGTAGCGCCCGGGCTGGGACTCGAACCTGAGACCTTCAGGTCTCAAAGGCAGTGTCCTAACCACTAGGCCCACCAACTTTTTTTAGGCAGGCGAAGCTAAGAATCGTGGCTTTTAAGTTGAATATTTCACATCTAATGAGAGTGAATTCATTGGGAAAAGATTGGGACATTTGGAGCATTTTGGATGAGGGGATCATGGGCAACTCATTCATTGGCTGTCCAGCAAAACGGAGTACCCTTCTTATAGCTGGCATGAATTTTTCACTAGCGAAATGTTGCTCCATTCTTCATGTTTCTGACCTGTAAGTGTTTTCGCTTGACAGTGGCACCCCTGATTGGACGATACTGCGGCACGAAGATCCCTCCAGAGATCGTGTCTTCGACGGGGCTTCTCTCTCTGTCCTTCCACACCGATATGGCCGTGGCCAAGGATGGATTCTCCGCCCGCTACAACATGAGCCGCAAAGAAGTTAGCGACAGTAAGCATTTGGAAGATTCGCATCTCCAGAGCCGTTTATCGTTTATTTATGGACTGTCTTCTTAGAACCGCCAGGGAGGCAAGCCTCATAGACTCTGAGAGAGGTCACGTATCTCTTTGGCCTTTATCTGTCCTGTCTTTCTTTATCTCCATCGCATTCCCATTCTCTACCCTTTTGCTCCCAGACCTTTCCCTCCCTGTCTGTTTACATTGTTCCTCATCATTGAGCGGTAACAGAATCTCTTCCTGTCCCATCCACCCAGTCGTTAGCACCTTTTGATTTGCTCCCGTCTCTTCAGTTGGTGCTTTTGTGTTGTCACGGAATTCTGAAGAGTCTCCTGTTACCTCTCTCTCTCTTCTTTCTGTCCCTCACATCCTCCCTCCTAGCTTTCCACTGCAGCACCCACTTCGGCATGGAGTCGGGGAAGATTTCCGACGAGCAGATCACGGCCTCCTCCACCTTCTACGACGGCCGCTGGCAGCCTCGGCTAGCCCGCCTCAATAACGAGGACAACGCCTGGACGCCTGCAGAGGACAGCAACAAAGAGTACATTCAGGTAGAGCTGTACCCCAGTGGGTCATGCCTCAGTTAACATTTGTCCATTTGTCCAGTCAGAACCCAGAAGTTGGTAAAAAGGCAGGTCCAGGCAAATGCACTGGTTTCCAGTCTGGTTCATTGTACATTTAAGGTTCCCAAATGGTTTTTTGCTTGGACGTACAGTTCTAGGAAAAAAAACTCGACCTGCTCTAGAGCAGGGGTTCCCCATCCTGGTCTTGGTGACCTATGGCTCTACAGAGTTTAGCTCCAACCCTTATTTTACATCTTCAGAATGATACAGACAGGTGTGAACAGAGCCATCTGGGATGGTAGATCTCCATGACCAGGAACTTCCATAATGTGGAGGTTCTTTGAACTTTAAAAGGGTTCTTCACTCTCACAGGTCTCATTGACAGAAGTGATGTTTGAAAGAACTGATCCAGTAAGAGGTTCTTCTATGGAATCTCTCCATACAACCATGTTTTACCCATTTTTTTGAAGATTGTAGTATGACATTTTTCTTTTTCACGGATCACGATGACAAAAACTTTTATGGCTCGTTTTAATTCTTGTTGAAAATGGCAGACGCCTTTAAAAATGGGGTCTAATGTTGTTGTTAACATATTTAAATAAAGGTTTTGATGGACGGGTGTACACCTACATGAACCACACTGAGCAGATCCTGAACAACTTTTGGGTCACGACCCACTGGTTGAACACCAGTGCTGTATTACTAACACACACACACACATATCCTCACACTACCAACCCTCCCAGGAGCACTCTATCTTGCTCCTCGGTAGACGGCACGCTCCATGAGCGCTGTGTTTGTTGTCTCGACGGGGAGTGATGATGCGTGGAGGGCCTACTATGACGGTAACCACCTCATGATGGATGAGGGCACTCCTCAGGAATCCATGGTTAGCAATCTTCTTCTGTGCCATCGATTTTAGATCCCCTCTTTCCCCCATGCTTGCTTTCACTGTCCCCTCCAGAATGGCGATTACGTATGGGCCTGGAAACACTTGTCTCGTGTTTTTGATGGATCAGAGGCTGAATCACCTTGTGCTAGGGTCATTCTCCTTCAGGACACCCCAACAATAAATCATCGCTGAAGCTTTGTAATGAAAGCTGTAGTGCGTTTGCTGGCACAACCGAGCAGATCGAATTTTCCGTAGTGGACAGGACAAAGTGGATTATTTCATTTTCTTGTTTTTTTCTAAGAGATATAAACAGGCAATGTAGAAACAGAGTTTTTGTCTTCTGGATAAAACCAGTTCTTCGAAGCAGGGTCCATGATTTAATATATATGATACTAATAAGGATTATCCAGTTCTCAGGGTCCGATAACATCACGTCATGCTGCTCTGTCTCATGTTCTTTCTTAGGTGGACCTGCATTTCCTGAAGGTTCTGACTGGTATTGCCACCCAGGGAGCCATTTCCAAAGAGACTCAGAAATCCTACTACGTCACCACTTTCAAGCTGGAGGTCAGCACCAATGGAGAAGACTGGATGATCTACCGCCATGGCAAGAACCACAAGGTAGGCCATGCAGATAGCCTTGCTGTCTTTGTTCTGCACTTCATGACCCGTGTGGACACCGAAAGAACCTCAAAATAAGCAAACCAAAGAAAATCGAAGCTTCTTCTTTACTCCAGAAACCACATGCTTTGAGGAAACAGCAAAACCTCTCATCAGTGCAATGAAAACAAGAGTCCTACTTATTTCCAGACGTCTTCTGCATCAACACTTGGTGTTCACTGCATCATGGACCTGTTTTCCATCCACAAATCTCTATTAACGCGTAGTTCTGCTGTTGCCTCATTTTGTTGGGGTCTTGCTTTGTCATTAATGTAGTTTCCAGCTAAATTTACCCAAATCCGAGTGCAAAGACTGCAATAATGGCTTGAGATAAGAGGCTAGAAATATCCCCAAGGAGGTTAGGCCTCTGGGCTTAATTGACATGGGCCCCTGGCAGGAGGAGTTACAATGACCGTCGGGAGTAGCGACCTCGGTCTCAGGTGACCTCCTCATTGATCTGTGGACAGAGAAAGTGACATGGGAACAGGTTGAAGGATGGTTATCTGGCAACCTGGGAACAATGGAGGCCTTTGTGCGTCCTTATCTGTAAAGGCCATTCGTCATGCCTATGCACTAGCTGCTGTAAACACACCTGCACGACCGGTCACACATACCCGCACCTGGGCTTGTAGAGACCCCAAGCATTGGAGAAGATACGCTCTTGTTGCAGAAGTGGAGAATCAGAATGTGTGAGAGATTTATGACTTCCAGCCTTGTCAAGCTTTTGATCGATAGCTTCTGTTTGATATTAAGGATTGATGGTCCGTGGAAACACTGGCCATCCTTCTTTTTAGGGAAGAAGGGAATGTTATGCTTTGAAAAATCGTTCTTATTTTAGATTAATTGATCTTTCCAGGTGGCTACCTCTTGGCAGATGACCACAAAACAATCTGTTTTGGTGGGAGGTGCAGGTTTTCTGCATCAGTCCAATCACGCCAGCTTAGCCATTGTTTTAGTAGCTTAAATAAGCAGTTGCTGCAGTGGGACACAAGTGATTATATGGCTGAAATCAAATTACTGAGCAGGTACGACTGACGTAGACACCAGGTGCCTGACTGACAGAAGCTGGGCCATTAGGCTAGAATTAGCATAGCGGCTAATCTCCGCTATCCTTCTCCCCAGTGTAAATTTAGACTGCAGATGCTAAATTTGCAAGAAAGTCTCATTTCATTTACTTTATCGTTTGCATTTGCTTTTTGTTCCCTCCCCTGAGGGTTGCCATGTCTCGTGACTGCTAATCCTGCAATATTAGCAGCAGACACGGTTTAATCATAACCCCAGAAAAGATGTTTAAGCGTTTTAACCCCTCTTCACACCGGGGGGTTAGCGCAGTAATAAATGTAGTGGGATTACCCTTGCACTTGTCTTTTTCGAGACGGTTAGCATTTGATTAAAAGATAAATCTTTCTGTCTCGAAGTGAGCTGAGCGTGAACGCTAGGTTGCGAGTCCTGACCTACAGGCTGGACTAGTATTTAGTCTTGGGACCAAAGCCATTTGCTCCATAGACGTTTCTATTAAAGTTTAAGTAGGCCTATGCATCATAATGTGGAAACTATGGGCTGCTATTGTTCTCTTGAGGGACTTGCTGTGGTTTTCCAATGTGTGTGAACAAGGGGGAAACCCTTTAAATGCTTTTAGCTGAGGAGAATGGGAGCACAGTAGCTGCTCAGTGCCAATGGTTCTTTTTTTTTAGAAAGTGTACTTGCTTTGACAAACAATCTGACATATAACGGAGGCTATATAGGTGCAAGAGAAAGGACACTTGCTTTGAGGAAAATGGGGCATAGAGTCCAGAAATCAGGGCAACGTAAAGGCTTGTACTGTTGGCCACTTGTAGTAGAACCATTGGATACCAAGGCCAGTAAAGTAGTCTGTTGTTTCTGTACACTCTTGTGTACACAGTGGGGACTGGTGGCCTAGTGGTTAGGACCTTTTCCGAAATGAAAGTGACTGTTTGTCATTGTAAACACACGCAAGCACCACAATGAAATGTGACAAATAGACAAAATCGAAAGTTTTATTTTCGATTTTTACCCATTATATTATTCTTTTAACCCTTTAATGGCCACACTTAGGGAAAAAAAGCAATTATTTATTTATTTATTTATTAATTTGGGTCAATAATATACTATACTATAATATATATTTTTTTAGTCAACGACCACATCATTTTATCAAACCTAGGCCACTATCGAACAGTTAAGATTTCCGTAAAAACTCTGAATACAAGAACAAATGAGTAAAAATCAATTAAAAAAATCACTAAAAGTCTTGAATCTTCTTAAAACGTCTCAGATAAATCCATAAAACCTCATCAAATGTGTATTAGTGCAACAGAACCATCTACGATTAGCAGCCTTTGTCTAACTTCTGGTAATAAAGGGTTAATCAACAAATGCAGTAGCGTAGCCTGGTAAAACAATGGAGCCTGTTTATGTCTACAACACTTGGTGATACTGGATATATTTAGCTCTTCACTTTAGTATAAACACATTTTGGCAACCTTGTTACATGATGTTGACCTTACCGAGCCAAATGCCATACGCTGTCACGAGTTGTGACAGATTTTGTTCAGTAATATTACGCAATTGTTATCATTAGCAGCCGACAGCTGATACCACACGCTAATGTTGCTAATCATACCCCATCTTAGCCATCAGCTTACGATTCCTTCCATGCCGTGTTCATGGTGGTTATGTCAGTATTCTGTAGCAGGTAAAGTGTTATCAATGTTTCATTAGCATTTTTTGGACGTTTGCCTTGACATGTTTTGTCAGGTAGACTAACAAGGCAAGGCAAGATTATTTATATAGCACATTATCATACACAGAGCTCAATCGATGTGCTTTACAGGGATAAAAGGACCAAAAGAAGAATATTAAGCAAAAAAAAGGAATAAAAGCACATTACAGTAAATAAGAATAAGATAAATAATAAATTAAATGAAAATAAATAAATGAAAAATAAAAAATACTGGAAATCGGAGAAATACAAAAGGAGAAAATACATGAAATTGGAGCTTCTGTTTATTATGCAGCTGGTATAAAAGTCCACACTGAAAACACAGTGGTCCTCTGTAGTGGTTCCTGCCTCTGATCTGAAGCGCACTTAGTTTATCCTCTCAAAGGAAAACACTGAAAACGCTCCTGCTTCCTCTCGACCCACTCGTCACTTCCAGCAGTGGGTGATGACCCACAGCTTGAGAAGCAAGTAGAATCAGTTTCGAGTGCCTAAACAAGTGGTTTTCTCGCTGGTCTTTAGAAAGCTCCAGGCAGTCCACGTTTTTCTCCAACCTCAGCTGCAACACACAGGCATGGAGGAAGCTCTGGCTGTCTGGGGGTTCCACTTTGAGTAGCACGAACAACAAAAATTCTTAGATTCTCTTAAAAACCTATTAGAGAAATCCATAAAACTTCCTCAGATGTGCGAACCACCTGCAACTAGCATGCTGTGGCTAACTTCTGGTGATGAAGGTCATGGAAAAGATCTTTAAAGACACAGTGAAAATCCAGAGGATCTTCTGACCGTAACTGGAACAGTCAGGTTAGGTTCAGTGCATGTTTCACTAAGATATAGGGACCGAAAAAAAAGAATTGACCACAACACTAAAGGGTTAAGTGGAAAGGAGCCTCTCTACCAGTGGAGAAGACGGCCTGGCGTTTACACAAGTTAGGCAAGATGTCCGTCATCTCACAAATGGGAGGCTGTCAAGACTGGAACAGACAACGTCAGGATGCTTTTCTGGACGGCTTCTGTTTACAGCCACAGCTGTTGATCAAACTTGCAGGAGCCAATTAATTGCCTGGACCTTGAGCCTCTCTCTGTATACGCGTACACACACACACACACACACACACACATCCCTTATTTATAGCGAACGCACACACAAAGGTCATGTATAACCCATAACAGCTGAGGCCATATACATAAACATTTCACACATAAATACGGGGGGGGGTCCCATGGGCCCCATGGGCCCCCGAAAAAGTGCAACACATCCTGTTTATGATTGAAATTCCTATAAATCCATCTTACACGGCAAGCAATATATCTGTCACACAAGCTCGGCGGCTGCAGAAAAGAAACAGCATACAAAGCAATTTGGTTCCTCTCCTTGATGCCCATGCCAGAGACGCGCGAGGGGGTGGGGGGGGGGGTGGGGGGAACGAAGAGGGGCCTTGTCATTTTTTACGCTCTGTGACAGAAAGCCTTTTTGGGAGGTGTGTGTGTGGGGGGGTGTTAGTAAAAAGCACTGTTTAGAAATGAATGCTTCAGTGTGTGTTATATACTGCATATATGTTGCACACACACACACACACACAGCACAGCTTCCATGCACCTTCTCATCTGCTTGAGCCTGGCGAGCAGCCAGCTGGAACCAGCTCCTATTGTAAACGTCTTTATCTGAGCTGAGGTGGAGGAAGGCAGGAAGAGAGGGGCACTGTGACGAAATCCCCAGCGCCGTGGTCTCTGGCCTCACGGACTTGAGATTTGCATTGTTCGAAATGCACCGAAGTTCTCAAGGCCTGATCTGCAAAACCGCATGGCTGCAAACTCCTAGATTTGATGGATTAGCAGGACAGTGGGTATAGAACTATGGGATTATTTTACAGATTATAAGCCTGAGTCTAGTGCAGGTAAACAGTACAGTTGGTATAGAACTATGGGATTATTTTACAGATTATAAGCCTGAGTCTAGTGCAGGTAAACAG
>JBBPDA010000081.1:32178859-32200333 GCA_037974385.1 Arnoldichthys spilopterus
CCTCTCCCCCCCCCCCCCCCCCCCCCCCCGATGTCAATCACCTGTCGCTAAGTGGATAAAAACGAGCGCGTTATGAAAACGCAACAGACGTCGCGTTGAATGAGCTTCGCGCAGCATTAACTCGCTGTCAACATCGTCCCGAAAAAAGTAGCAGTGCAGAGGAGCCCGACACGATCGGTTCATCCCGTTTATTCTGCCTCGTCCCGGGATTTTTCGGCCAAGACATGCTGTGCGTCTGACGCTACGTGGCGAATGTGCTAATGAGAACAGGAAGCTTAGACCACACCCGTTAGCATTGAGCTAACCGCGCGTCTGAATCACACACTGTTACATTCAGAGTGGTTCGTTGTAGAGGAACTTGCTCATTCATTGCACTGGTGGTGAATGGAAGCAGGGGGCACGTCCGCGAAACATACAGGCCGTTTTATTCACCACCAGTGAGCCTACACATGTGCGCGAAGAGGCTTAAACCCTTCAGACGTCTGGTTCCATTTACCACCACTTCTTTTACCGCATCATGTTTTTCTAGAACCACTCAGAATTACTCACGCAGCATTTGTGGTTTTTTGGAATTCAGTGTCTTTGACCCTTAATAGACGTGTTTATGCAGTTTCAGAGGTGTGTTTAGGTACAAAAATGTACAAAAAATGGAAAAATTGCATCTTCAGGTTTGAATTCGTTTTAGTTCTGCTACTGTTGTTTTAAGTATTGTTGACTGCACTATTACTCAAAAGCTTACTCGAGAGCTGTAGAAGATTCTGAGAAAGCTGTAGACTCAAGAAGAAGTCATGATGAAAGGAATATCCAAAAATGGCAACCTTTCAAAAATGGCAGCCTGTTGGTTCGCTGGTAAAAGTTTAATTCGGGAACTGCTGCTGCTGCTGGACGTGCTCGGCCCATCCTGATCCCCTAGTTGTGGTTGAAGTTTTCATGGCTTTTAACCCACTCACTCCTGCTGAGGAGTCCCTCACTGTCTTCAAGCGACGACTCAAAACGCACCTCTTCAAGGAGGATCTCGGAAACGAACTTACCCTCATAATTACTGTGCATTTATTGTGAATATGTCTATTGTTTATTGTTTACTCTTATATTCTTTGTCTGTTGGGTTTACAGGGTTGTCAGGGTTTGTGTAACTCAGCGAGTAGTATCTCAGTAGAACCACAGCTGTTGACGGGTTTAGCCCTACAGACAGAAGAACAGACCTGGACTACACAGCACTGTTGTTCGTCGCTCTGGATCAGAGCATCTGCTAAATGCTGTTAATGTAAATATGAACAGCCCTAGAACCGAAAGTGGTCCCGGAACTGCTGCTGCCGCTTTAAACTGACAATATTTATATTAAATCGTTTTTCTTTTGGCTTTTATTTGCGACCAGAGGAGGATGGGTTCCCCCTTCTGAGTCCTGGTTCCTCCCGAGGTTTCTTTCTACAGCTGAGGGAGTTTTTTCCTCACCTCTGTCGCTGTTGGTTTGCTCACTGGGGGCTCGGACCCGGATTCTGTACAGCTGCTTTGTGACGTCAGTTGACAGTTGTACACATTAGCACATTAGCCTGAGAGCTAACATGCTAAACTGAACAGGTGAAGGCTCACGAACAGCTCGATCATCGGCTGATCAACTGTGTAGAGCTGTGGAGCATCGACTGCGATCGTCTTTTAACACCGTTTCTCTGTTGTTCTAGGCTTCCAGTTTCCCGAATGGAGCACCATGGAGCCGTCCTCAGAGCCTCCGGTGACGCGGGTGGCGGACAAGGAGAGCTCCTGGCTGTACACGCTGGACCCCATTCTGCTGACCATCATTGTGATGAGCTCGCTGGGGGTCCTCCTGGGGGCCGTATGCGCCGGCCTGCTGCTGTACTGCACCTGCTCATACGGGGGACTGACCTCGCGCTCCTCCACCACCCTGGAGAACTACAACTTCGAGCTCTACGACGGCATCAAGCACAAAGTCAAGCTCAACCAACAGCGCTGCTGCTCAGAAGCTTGAAGGCCACTGGCTGATCTTCGGACACGCCCAATTGGAACCCCGGAATGGCACGAGCTTCATCACTTGGTCTGCATGCCCCCTTCGGCATGGGAACACTCAGCTGGAGCGACTGCCCGAGCCCATAGTTTCCACCTAGCGCTTCCCGCTCACCTCTGATGGCCTGGATTTTCGGATCGGGTTCGCGTCACGGATGGAATATCGGCGTGAAACTTTTCCCAGGCTTATCCTCAAAAACAGATATCGATACATATCAACGTTCTGCCTTCCCCCTCCCCCCAAAATAAGGAATGTATATCTAGATAAAGCTTAGATTTTTAAATGGGAGATATACAGTAGAAGTGAGCGGCTGGACGTCGAAGTTCTCTCATCTTCTGCTACTGCAGAGCTTATGAGGCATGTGGCTGATGTTGTGGTCACTCTTTGGTGAGGTGTTTTTTTTTGTTGTTTTTTTTTTCCTCTCAAAGGCCCTGACGTGATGCCTTAATGCCGATCTGCGCGTTTCCTTTTCGAGGCTTTCGAAGACTGAGCTTACATTTCACACTTTCTGGATCTTTACAGCCCTTCGCTCGTTCAGTGACATCGTTTCGTGTTTTGCTTTGAGTTTTAATGACGGAACCTGACAGCAAGAAAGACCGGGAACCTTGTTGTGAAGACGGAGGTTTAGGTTGGTGTAGGTGTAGTTTGAGGCCTTGTGATTCCGGTTGTGTGCGTTAGGTGAATAGAGGGCCACGTTGTTCTTGTGTAAAACGACAGGGAATTTTGTCAGTGCAACCTATGGATTGCTGTAAATGGGAAGCAACAAACTAAAGGGTTTAACAGTGTAACTGATTCACTCTAGCGGGCAGGCGTGAATTTATTCAACGTACTAGAATCGCTGATCGTTCTGGACCATTATGACTTGTCTTGGGGCCAAAACAGAGAAAATCGTTGATTTTAGTTTCTGAATCAGTGATGGTCCTGACGTGGAGCCTTGAGGAACCGCAACACAGAGTCATTGAGGTCAGACACAGATCATCTGCTTGTCTCGTCCGATTTTTTTTCCTCTTTTAAACCTGCTTTTTTTTTTTTTTTTTGCACAGACGCTGAAGGTTAACAGAAGACAGGTTCAGTGATAAATCAGGCTGGATTCTATGTCGCCGCCTTTTGCTTTTCAAAGGCCAGATGAAATCAGAAAAAAAGAGCAATTCAGACATAGTAAATCTTTTCACAGTTCCCTCAGATGGATCTCATCTTTTAACAAGCACGGAAAACACACATCCACACGTATGCTCACACACACACACACACACTTCTGGCATGGAAATACATCATCACTGCTACACCTCTGCAAAGACAAAACACAGGAGAACTACAAGTGGAATTATGGGAATGCTCAGCAAGAGGAGTTATGGGAACCCACATTCTTCAGGCACTGATAGGCAAGTGTTATTGTGATGGTTTGTATTGCTCTGGGGGAAACGGATCCACCACCCCCCCCCCCCCCACCCCCCCCACACACACACACTCCTCTGGAAGACTTTGACTGGACCGGAGGACTTTTCCAAGTGCCTTGGAGCAGTTGTGCTCCAGCCTGTGCTCTGGCGCTAGAAACGACAGCTCTGGAGCTTTCGTCTGAAAACACTCGAAAAATAAAGACTCAAGAACAACAGCACTGGTTCGACTTCCAACGGATCTCTGGAGGCTTTGTACAGAAACAAATGTGCTTTTTATGATGATGATTATTGTTATTATGATTATTTAATAAAGGATTGATAAGTATCGTCTGGGTTCCTGCGGATCCGTAAAAACGAAAAGCCTTAGAATAGGTCTTAAAAATGTCAGAAAATGACATTTTTTTACTATTAAAGGTATAAACATTAGGGATATGCTCATCACTGTGTGTTTTAACGAATCAGGTATTGGCAAAATAATCAAAATCTGGCTCTAAAGTTTTTCAGAGCCATAGACATCATCTATCATACCTAGCCCGTTCGGCTGCATTATTCAGGAAGACGAAGACTGGATTTTGTGTAAAAGACAATGTCCAAGGCCTGTGGAACATTAACCTTCTCCAAAACCGTCGGTCAACCAAAACTATCCAGCCCACATCAATTCTGAACGAGTCAAACACTCTGAAAACACCAGGTAAGGAACATACTGAGGGTACATACCCCCAACCCCAACCCCTGTAAAGAAATCTTTACTTTAGGGCAAAGTTTTCTTTTTTCATCAAATTGGACTCCTCCCTCCATACACCAAGTTTAAAACTAAAGAAACCTAAAGCCGCAGTGTTTTCCACATCTCCGAGAATCTTTAGATTCCTTCGACTTTATGTCAGCAACAGCCAGACAGAAAATGCTCTAGCAGCCAGGCCATAATCCAGCAGCTATGTTTTTGTTAACAGAGTGGGGAACATTTACACAAGCCTACATGTATTTTTGCTCAACAGCTGACACAAGGCCAGAGTTTTACCCATTTATCTGGCAACTCAAACTTGTTTTACTTCTTGTAGGACCATCAAACCTGCCTCCTGATGACTATACATGTTTTATTACCCAAATAATCTATTTACATTGGACAAAACCTTGTTTCTTCAAAATGGAAGCAATACAGAAGATTAAAAAAAAAAACCTTCTTAGCTTACTAAGAAGATTGATACAAAAATAAGCTTTTCAGAGTAATTTTGGACCTAATCTGAGAGAAAATAGCCAAGGTTGTAATGATAGCTAGGTTAGCGCCGTTAGCATTAGCCTGTTTATCTACATTTTTTCTCAGCGTAAACCAAAGCCACTCGGCCTCTACTTTGACTTTTCAGGGTTTCGTTTTAACTGATGGAGCTGAGTGGCATGCAGAGATAATCAGCAGTGCTGGGAGTGCCCGGTGTGCATGACTTCTTTAAAAACAACGCTTTCCATCCGAAATACTCCTCTGGTTCTCCATTTGTTCCTGAGCTATATTTGGTTTGGAGCGTTTTAGTGCTTTATTTGAGAGAGTCAAACCAGACTCGCTCTTGGGCTCGCATCACCACCTCCCTCCATGCAAATCCATATTTAATGCAGCCTTGATTAAACTTGTGGACATTTCTTTTGCTTTTTCTAAGGAACAACATCATTTCTTCTTCATCTTCCATATCTGGCTGGCTAATGGTCTGCACAGCACATCTGCAGTTGTCTGAAACAAATGCCATTTAATTGGCTACTTATATATAATATATATATGTATTTTATACTTTGATTTTTCTATTTTACTTTGAAATTTTGAATTATTAAGAAAATGAAGTTCTTAATGTGCCCCCACCTCAAGGTGTAGGCCTGCAGACCACTAAAGGGAGCTTCATGGTCCATTTGGGCTCAGCAGGTGAAAAACCCTGGTCTAGGTTATTAGTATATAGGCAGAATTCGTGGAGGCCATATATCCACTTTATGCAAATGGCCCCAAATATTAATTCACGCCTGTACTTTTCTTCATAAATACCTGAGAAACAGGTTGTGCTAGTGGTTGATTGGTGCTGCGCTGTCCTTTCTTTAAGGCTTTAAGGCCTTGGCGCATTACATGCTGTCTGTAAGGCATAAGCCCTATTGATCTCGCTGGCGTTTGGGCAAACCTCTGTTCTCTTCGGGAAACCGCTGTGGTGATTGAAGAAAGTGGCATTTCAGGTTACCGAGGAGGAACGACTGTGGAGAAATAGTTAACAAGGGGAGGCTGGGTGGCTGGGTGAGATGGAGGGATGAAGGAGACTTTGGGGGGGTGGAACAGTAAGGCACTTCAAAGCTTTGATGTCGTGAGCTTCTAAATGAAGGCGACTGAAGGTCCTGGCTAATGGGAGCCCATGGGGAGATGAGAGAGTCTGCAGCCGACACAGTTGTGTGGGAGCAAGCATGTGTGTGTGTGTGTGTTTGTGTGAGAGAGAGAGTGTGTGTGGTTAAACTGTGTGTATTGATCTTTTATGGATTTGTTTTTATAGGTAGATGCCAGGACTCTTTGTAGCCTAGTTGAAACTGATTCCCCACTTGAGGCAACATCACTACGAAAACATACTAGTGCAAGTGTGTGTGTTCAGTATGAATAAATGAAAGTGTGTGTGTGTGCAGACAAGCAAAACAAGCCATCTAACAATGTCAAAGTATTTCAGGCTGAATACCTGACAACCCCATAACCCCCCCTGAAACCCTAAACCTGCGGTAAAACATAATCGCTGTCGGGGAATGCTGAGCGGAGAGCCAGCCCGGTTACTGATAAGGGTTGGTCCTGGGGTTTTTAAATGGTCTTTGGTAACATTTTCTTTGTTTTAAAGACGCTCACCTTGTATTTAACTAATGTTCATCTAAAAAAAGGAAAAAATTCAATTGAAACAAAAATTCTGTTAAATCTAAGTCTGAACCTAAACCTAAGCTGTTGATAATCAGATTAGTTTGCCTAGATGTTTAAACCTCAACATAGCAAAAATAATGAACAATGTCCAAAAAAAGTAGTTTTTCCTGAACATTTTTTATGTCTAGTTTTAAAACCAATGGACAACTGCTCAGAACCTCTGACCTAGAAGTTGGTAATGTGGCTGATGGTTACAGGGTTTAAGTTTTCAACGTTGTGCACTTTCAGTGCCCAATGGTGTTTATTGGTCCAGAACTGCAGCTGCAACAAGTTTGATATTCACCCAAATATTCAAAAACCCTAAAATTGCACCAATAAAACTCAAACCAAGTCCAGATCTTCATTAAGGTGGTTGAGATCTGTGGATGTGGTTTAGGACTAACCAAAAAAACAAAATATGGACTATAAACGTACCTTGGTTGCTCAACTACATCTAGGTTAAGAGGAACATGGTGTAAATTTGATTTTTCACTTCAACCATTCCAACGATAAATCAGCAGTTATTTCAAACATACTGAAGGCCATTAGAACCCATGGTGAACAATGATGTTATGGAAATAATATCAATAAATATCTCTAATTTAGACTAACAAGGTTGAAATGGGTACAGTTCCACCCTTATCCTTGAGAAACATCAAAAAAGAAGACAGATTAGTTTTACGTTCAATCTTCTTCTTCAGATCAAATGATGTCATTTCCTGTTAGTCATGCTACCATTATGACTGTGTTATGAAAATACACACACAGTAACACGGTTGGCTCAGCAAGACAAAAAGTTGCTTTTATTCAAAAGATTGACCTCAAATTGTGAAGTTTTTAAAACACACATGGCGTAACTGTTAAAGGACGTCTTCATTTAAGGGGTGCAAGTTGTCTTTGTTTGGTAGAATGACCTGTTTCATTAGCCCTTTCACACTCAACACCTGGGCCATTACTGGGAAACCTTTACTTAGCTTTGTATCATTTGCACATAAAGCCCTTAAAAATTCTTTTCCTGTGAAAATCCCCCAAAACAGGACGAGGCATCCTGCACATGAGCAGCCCACAGCTCCTTCATTTCTACACACATTCTGCTTTTCCAGCCATATTGGATCACTTTTGCACAGAGGCAGCCAGGCCCACACAGGGCTACAACCAGGAACAAGATATTTTAAGAAAGTGTGATCCATTTCACATATGTGATGTACACCAATTTCCAAATTTTGCTCTCATTTTGTTTTTCACTTCCATTGTTTCCTTTTCCACCATCCACAATAAATGTTATTTTTTGCATTTTTTACTTTTTTTCTGTTTAAAATGAATGAGGAAAAGAATTTGACACTGAGAACGGGATTCTAAAAGGTCTGAACAGCCTCAGGCTCAACAACTTGGCCTAGCTGCCTTTATCGACGTGTGAACCGTGAAGAACCAGGAAATTGCTCAGAGGAGCCGGGCCGTCGGGCTCTGTTTTCCCATCCGAATTATTTGAAACTATTTTTTTGTTTCGTCAATGTTGTTTTCCCTCGCTGTCAGATTGAAATCTAATTCTCCACCGGGGCCCACCCTGCTGAAGATCAGAGAGCTAGACTCGCTCTCAGTAAGCAAAGCTCACTATCAAAGCTTGGCCACTCTTTCCAAAAGCCAACAGAGTGACTAGTATTTGGAGGAGGGACGGAGCAGGAAATGCAGAAAACACACACTAATTCATCTTTTGGATGTAGTAATGAAAGAAGAGATGGCGACCAGCCAGGGGAGAGAAAAGTGTACAAACGTATGTCTCCTGTGACTTCTGTAGGTCACTGAGTGTGGGGTTGGAGCTCCTGTTAAGGCTTGTTTGATCAGACTTAAGTGTTTCCTTATGGATGTGGCGACTGCTGGGCTTTGCTGTAGTGGGTTGGAATTACATATTTTCTTTTCAACTGATTTGCCAATGACTTTTACTATTACGTTCATTGATTTACTAAAGATAAGGGTTTTTTGTAGTGCCTTGTCTGCTTAAATTATATTTTTAGTTGATTTTCGAAGAAAATAGGGGAACTATAGGAAAACTATGTGATTTTTCTTAATTTCCTGCCCAATTTAGTAATTTAAGTTGATACTACCAACACTTTTTTAAATGTCTGCTAGTGAAACATCATTGGACAGTTTAACATACTCTTCCTTTTTGTTTGCAGATGCCATATTCGTGACCTACGCGCCCCCGTGTTTCCATGTGTCTATGTTTTGGTTTTCCTCATGTTTGTCTTAGCCACGCCCCCGTCAGCTGTGTCTTGTTATGCGTCACTCCCAGTCAGCTGTAGTCAATTCTATGTTCCCTATATAGTCACGTGTTTTTCCCTGAGTCCTTGTCGGTTGTTTTGTGTGTACGTATGTACGAACGTCGTGGTCGTTTCAGGAAGCAAACGCAACTCGGTTCAAAATAGAAAGATTTAATAAAGATAAAATAAACACAACGAGATTCAAAAAACAGAAAATAAACACGAGAGAACACGGAACAGGACACGACCACGACGTTCGTACAAACGTACACACAAAACAACCGACAAGCACTCAGGGAAAGACACGTGACTATATAGGGAACATAGAATTGACTACAGCTGACTGGGAGAGACGCATAACAAGACACAGCTGACGGGGGCGTGGCTACGACAAACTCTACAAAGACAAACATTACTTTTGTTGCCTGTCAATTGTGTACTTTAACTAGCACCGGTGATAGGGAGTTATAGCTAGTAGATGGGAACAGAACATGCCTTTAAAAAGATGAAGAACTGTGTAAACAATGAAGAGAAAACCTGAAAGTTTAGAATCAAGTTTAAAATCTGCTCTTAGACAACATTGTTCATTTCCTGGACCATAGCAATACCTGTAAACAGACTGCAGTTATGCCGCAGTGCACATTTTGTCAGGTGCAAGTATTGTAGATACTATATATGAACAAGATGAGGTACCAAGACTGCCTATGGGCACACTGAGTTAAAATTACTCCTGAATGTCTGGAGCCTCTGGGGAAGATCCCTGAAATACAGGTCTGCGGGAATCAGCAGAATAGGACCCGACATAGACCCTTGGAGAACACCCCACAGCTTCATGCAATTCAGAGACATTGCAGCATTTGTTAACTGCCAGACACACATGCACACATATTTAATACCCCAAACAGAGAGACACTTTGAGGCAGCTTATAGGAGATTATGGTGATCGGATCACATTCGCATTTTACCGAAAGCCAGATGTTAAATGATCCAGGACGTATTGTGGTTGGATTGCCATCATGCAAACCACATTTAGGTTCAGGCAAATGGATCTTTCAAATGTGTAAGTCTTTTTTTTAAATACCCACGTCTAGTTACGTCCACTTTCCATATCCATGTCCAGTTATGTTAAGTTGCGTGGTTGACTGCTGACCAGCAGGTGAGAGCATAAACCAAGAAATGCAGGAAGAATGAGATAGAACCTAGTGCATCGTGTTGCTCTGGCCAGATGAAATCTTCAAATACCAAACATGTGGCTTTGTGTGGTTTTGTATGGGGGGAGTAAAACAGATATTATGTATATGTTGATGTGTACATGGATCTTATTTAATCACAGTAGGGATTCATTTTACTGAAACATGACATCCAGCTATATCTAAATATGATCCACGCATGATAATGAAATGTGTAAATGTAAGGGTTAGTGCCCGGGTGGGCCAGTAGGGTGGTTAAGAGACCTGTTTTTCACAGCCACACTGTGTCAGGCCAGCAGGGACCACTGGTGATAGCTTGCCATGGTGAGAGCTTATGTGTACCACCTGGGTTATCCCAATGGGCCGTTGATGCTGTTAGCAAGCCATGCTAGCAGCGTACATTAACAAATAGCGTGCAGTGTTTACATCCAGCGTCAGTGGGTAGCGTTAGGGGCCCACCCGTTTTCCGTTGACCTTTTTCCACCTGTTTTCGGCACAGGCCCTCTTAACTTGTCTAGTTTCCCAGAGCCCCTCCCTGCTCGGTGGTGTGAACCATAGCGCATTTGCCTCACAAACAAGGCTGCCCAGGTTTGAGCACTTGGCAGGGAAGGTGGTGTCCCTTAGCTATCTGCAAATGGGTCCTGATCTGAAACCCCAATGCCAAATGATTGGCAAAGATTTTCATAACATATAAACAGCTACCTGCCAATGCTTTGGGTGGGTTTAGCTTGAACACTCACTTTTTTTGCGTAAAAAAATACTAGATACAACATGCTTATTTAGTTTAAGTTGAAGTTTAATGTCATATACTGATTATCAGTAATTGTTGGACTCAGATTGTACAGTAAAATAGATATTTAACATTAATAAAATAATAAAAGTAGAATACAATAGTAAAATAGTGCAAGGAATATCAGAAACACTCATGATACAATTGTTTAAATTGTTATCAAAGTGATCAGTGTGTAGTTCAGAAGCCTGTGAGTAGAAACTGTCCCTGAGTTTGCTTATGCAGGCCTGGATACTCCTGTACAACCTGCCAGATGGCAGGAGTGTGAAGAGACTGTGACTGGGATCAGAGAAGATCTGCTGTGTCTTCTGTAGCACTGACTGTAGAGGCCCTGGATGGCTGACAGCCTCTGTAGAGCTTTGCAGTCCAGAGCATTACAGCTGCCATACCAGGTTGTGATACCACCAGAGAGAGTACCCTTTTCCATGATCACACCTACATGGTGCAACCAGCTAAAGATCTTCACTGATGTTCTCAAGGATTCTGAAGCAGTTCATGAGTTAATGTCATGGCATTTAACATTATAGCATTTATCATGACAGTGAGTAGTAATGGCAACAAGACAGGGCTGGATATGACAGCATATGACATCCATGACATGTTTATGGCACATTTATGCCAATGTAATGTAGTCCAAGCATTCCAAGTGTTACTAAAAAAAACCGGTAACACTTTACTGTAGGGCACCATTCATAAGGTTGACAAGAATTGACATTAACCTACATAGACATGTATAAGACTTATTCCAACAAGCCTCCATTGTCCTTACACTTTCATTACAGTTACTTGTGGCAGTGGTGGGCAAGAGGTAAGGACATTGCCCTTGTAAACTGAAAGTCCTGGCCCGGGCACCAATGAGGAACCCTTGAGCATGGTACCATCCCGTTACACTGCTCCCCGGATTCTGTTGATAGCTGCCCACTGCTCTACGTGTGCACATGTGACTGGTTAAATGTAGAGGTCACATTTCGTTGTGGTGCTGGAGTGTGTTCACCATGACACATGATCACTTTCACCTCACTTTCACATCTGGGGTGAAACTGATGTGAATAGCCTCAATATTGAGTGACGCTTGCCATTGACATTTATAAATGTTAATGTAGGTCAATGGCAGTTGTCATAAAAGACTTATGAACATGCCATGTAGGCTTAGAAACACTACCCTACAGTAAAGTGTTACCAAGAAAACTGAAAGGTTTGACCACTGATAAAATGGCGACACAAGAAGGTGACAGAACTTGGCAGACTTTGGCATCAGTCCCATACTTCACAAACATTTACATGTAATAACGCTTTATTCCAAATGATCCTTCTTTAATACGTTGTTCTGCAAACCAGCAAGAAGAACATTCCCATTTGCACACAAAAAAAAAAAACATTGTGATATCCCAGGTGTTCACATACTTTTGACAAGCAGCATATGCATGATGAAACGCAGGCACGTTCGGCATACACACGCAAGGCCCACCTCTCACTCCTGGGGTTGCAATTTCTGAAGCCGTCTCTGGCCTGCTCAGCAGTGTCTGGGAAGCCGTCCCGGAGCAGTGGCTGGCCTCCGCTCTTCTTCCAGGGGTTCAAAGCGCTTATCTGGGTCAGAGGAGGGGGCGGCGGGGGTTCCTGTTCCCACTGACGCTGGTGACAGCAGCAGTCGCCAATCCAAACTGTGACTGTTGAGCTCAGCCGCTGTTTTTTTTTTTTTTCATCACTAAAAATAGAAATGTGGAAGATATCTGCTCAGAGCACATGCAAATGTGGAAATGACAGAACTGTAAGTGGCCAATTCTAATACGCACTTGTAGTGTAAATAAAGGCTCCTATATGGTTCCTAGTATACTTGTAGAAAAATACTCCAACTGGAGTATTAATGTGGAGGCAATGGCAACTTTACCAAGGATCTTCACACTTTTGCATCTTTACACTTTTTGCAATGGTTTTTCAGAGGCTCCTTACTGAGCCAAAACACATATTTCTGTGGCTTTGTTCCAAATCCTTTTTGACTAGATTTGATACATTTGGTACCTTAAATATGACCATGGTCAAAATGGTCATGGTGAAGATCTTTTTCTGATTATTTATCTTAAAAAGCAGTTTGAGGGTACGAACATTTATCTTCTTCAGTCTCACTGATGAATTTGACCTTAATTTATAGCTTCAAAATGGTCCTGGCTTTCATTCCTGGTTGGGTTGGCCAGGGCTTTTTCTGTGTGGAGTTTGCAAGGTCTCTGAGTTTCCGGCAGGAGCTCCAGTTTCATCCCACATTTCATGCACATCAAGTATTATATTAAATCTGGACTTTTTTTACCTGTTTTAAGAAAGTGACTGCTTATGTTGTTTTACTTAAAATGATTTTTAGATGCACAGTAGAAAAACCACAAACTAATAATTTAATCAGTTTTGAGGCCTTCAATAGGCCAAGAAAATGTAATTCCTAATATTTCTAGAAATTAGCAGTAATATCTAGTTTTACAGGTTACCCTCATCATAGATTCATAAATAAATAAATAGTAAGACAATTAGAAAATAAAGCATGTTACACAGATAGATAGATAGATAGATAGATAGATAGATAGATAGATAGATAGATAGATAGATAGATAGATAGATAGATACTTTATTCCCATTTTTTAAATATATTTTTTACATAAGATAAGCATATAGTAGTGACTACTTGTGACTAATGTAGTGACTTTACATTAGAAATGTAAAGATGTAGATTTTTTTATGTTTCTTTTAAAGTAATAGCTCTAAATCCCCAGATTGCTACTGTTCATTGTGTGTGCATTTGTGTGTGTTTGAATCACGCCCTCTCCATACATTCTTAAGAAATGTTAAGAAATATTTAGAAGAAGAAGAAAAGGAAGAAGAAGAAGACGAAGGAGAAGAAGTCTTATGAAGGAGAAGCCTTAGGAAGAAGAAGAAATCTTAAGAAGAAGAACAGTGTGATCGCTGACACCAAAATTTTGCCAGTAGGCTATAACAAATTTGCTGTGCAGGATTTCTTGAAATTAGCGTGATCTCCTGGAGTGTCCCTTAATGGGAGCAGCCCAATGAAATAAATTGTTTGGGTTTATATAGTATATGGGGGCTTTTCTGCTATTAAATAGTTTAAGATTTAAGTAAGGCTTGTGTTCCTCAAGTGAGTTTACAGTATTTTTATGTGGTAAACAATCAGCTCTTGTTTCTCGTCACATGCAGGTCTGGTTATTAACAAAAGTCCCGTCGGATTCCTGGAAGTGTGATGGCGGAGTGGGTTAATGATTGCCAAATGGAATGTGAACAATTGTCGTTTATGTGCTACCACCATGAAAAATGAAGTGCAGAGTGAGGGAAGTCAGACCTTTACATAGAGAAAGAGAGAGAGAGAGAGAGAGAGAGAGAGAGAGCCTGGAGCCTATAACAGCACCCAAGGGAGCCTGGATAATGCCCAGCTGTTTGAGCCCCCAGTTTAGTATCACTTTCAACACACCAACCTAACAATGACATACACACTCAGTTCGCTATAACCAGCTGCATAAAAATGTAGGGTCCTGGGCCATCTGGCAACCCTATATCTGTGCTGTTTGAGAGTAAGTGATTATGTGTATTATTCCTTCAAAAAAGGATTTATTTTCTTTTTTTTTTCTTTTCTCTGTAAATAGGAAAGATCTTAATCCACTGAAAATGTGGAGAAAAATGCAGCTCCCATTTCTCCAGGAACCATTTCTTTCTTTTAGCCAGAGCTACAGCTTGAAAGAGTGGTGTGCGGAATGTTCCCGCTATCTTTGCAAAATCCAGGGAAAAACCTGCATACAAATCCCCCAGCGTGAAGATGAGAGGGCAGATGACGGAGCCATATAAACACTGCGAGACAGGAATGTGGAGATGAGGTAGGAACTTCTGGAATTCCCTGGAGTTGACACCTCTGTTTCAGTAAAGACGGATGCTCAGACAAGCGAGTACTCATACGTACATACTTCAGGCCATACACACACAGCAGATTAGGTTTTGCGAGCAGTGAAGTTCCTTGGAGGCTTCTTGTCTTCTCTTGAAATGTGAAATTGTCTTACTGCTTTGACTGCAATGACATTAAAAAAAGGGGAAATTAATAGCTGAAGGCTGTACTGATAATAAACAGTGGTTTGCTAATGCTAACACTACATAAGACACACCCCCAATACTCAAAAATGCTGTAACATTGTGTCAGAGTTGGGTTAAACTGTGTAGTCTGAACCTGGCATAAACCACCAGCTGCTCAGACTAGAAAGTCAGATGTTAAGTAAAATTTACACTTTGACCTATATTCTTAATAATCTACATTAGTACCAGAACTGAACTTCTCACCATCACAGAACCTCATTACACCCAATCTCCAAAACCTTCCCTGGCTTCCTGTAAAGTACCACATTCAGTTCCAAGCTTGTCTGCTCACATTCAAAGGTTTTAACAACCTCACTCATTTCTACCTGTCAGATCTTCTTCTCACCTACAAACCTACTCTCACTCTTAGATCTTCCACAGCTGGACTGCTCACCATCCCCCCATCCAACCTTCGCAGCTTTGGCAACCAAGCATGTTCTTGATTTGCTCCTTGTCTCTGGAAATCTATCTCCTTACACGGCCAGCAGTCTAACTTTCTCTCTCTACATTCAAACACAAACTGAAAACACATTTATTTTCTCTCGCTCTCCATAACACTGGATTACACTCGACAGTGTCAAGCCCTTTATAATGTTGCCTTCCTGTTCAGTTGTCTTCCTGTTCAGTGTTTACACTCTGTTGTAAGAGTCTTTGGGTTTCTAAAGAGCATTTTATAAGTACAACTATCATTAATATTATTATTAAATAATAAGATATGTGGTATGTGAAAATCAATAAATTTGCATTATTAGTTAAATTCCCAATAAACGTTTGTAAAGATCTTGCTGTGAAAACAATCAAGCATGAATCAATGATCTAACTTTACATGTTATTAATGTATAATTATAGAGTAATAACCATGTAATAAAAGGTTTTTTGAAAGGGTTGAAAGTAACTTGAAATGTTATGTATCGTGCATGTTTACAAGTTACTTAAAAGCCATGAAATAATCTTAAACTTTAGAATATCAGGCACAAACTGACTCTCTGAACACTTTAAGCATCAAATTATTGACGACTAGAACTCTACCTCTATTACTTACTCAAAATCACTTGGCACAATCAAGAACCTCCATGAACAAAAAAGTGGCCAATTGTACAATTATAAAATCTCCAAAAAGAACTTTGCAGCGTCTTTATTGTGCATTATTACACTAAGTAATGCTACTATTATTGAATTTTAGGCCTGTGTGTGTTTAAAAAAACATAATAAACTTAAATTTGGTAAATGTATAATTTACCTTAGTTGCTGCCTAGTAAAGCAATAATAAACAGCCAATTATTTACCAGCTACTGGCCTCTCTAGGCCTAATATGCACATTATAGGTCTATTATTATTCCCCACCCCAATATATTTGTATAGTGTAGTTTAATCCAATATATTTGCTAGGTCACCCCAAAAAGGGTCATAACTGGCAATCAGGGAGTGGTGCTGAAAAACAGATGGCCAGCGAAACAGACGTGAACTTTTCAAAAAGAGAAAGAGGCATATTTATGATCCCTAAAGTGCGCAGAACATCTGTGTAGCTCGTGAACGAGAGGGCAGGCCTTCTTCTCAAATGTATTACAAATCAGACCCGATGCAGTTCCATCAGAAGAATAGACGTCTTCAATGAAAACATCATCCAGAACACAAACAAGCCTCTCAAAAGATTTCCTCCCTCTGTACAAACTCACACACATGCGTGGGGACACCCCGGTCAGCACAGAAATACACACAGCGGCCATCTACAACAATAAACAGCCCCGAATCCGCCCTGCAAATATTCTCAATATCCGCTCTTTATTTTGGAAGAGCAGGCGAAGGCGTCGTCGTAGGTCACGTTAGAATCTCAGGGGGGGCCTCAAACAAACATCCGTTGTAAACGCTCACCCAGCATGACTCCAGCTTATTCTTAATATTCAGCCTTTTGTAATCTATGGGTTTTATAAGAGCCTACACCTGAATAATGAGAAATTTCTGTCTAAGTGTGAGCACTGCTCTTGAAGAAATTTAGGGTGAAGTTGAGTTCCTTTAAAGAAAATAAGCATTGAGGAGTTTTACTTGCGTTTCATCAGTTTCATTGGTTAGATCTATTTTTTATTCCAAAACGACAGACTTTTAGGGGAAGGCTGAGACAGTTCAAATTTGCTGCTTTGGACCACTCCTCTGACATATGGTTGTAGTATGAGAGACTATAGGAGGGGAAAGACCTCGGGACACAGTTGTGGACCAACCACTCCTGCTGTAAGCTACAATTTTGGTCCCCACCGGAACAGGGTGAAGAAATAGAGCTAAGAGGTAAAACTGAGGAACAGCAAGGAGATGGGGAGGGAAAACTATTAAAAAAAAGGAATGTTTGTATATTAAACAGCAAACCAAGGAAGTAGAATGCTCCCATCTGCCAACCACAAGCCAGCTTACAAACACCCACCTGTTATACAGCCATACCAGGTTGATGCTCAAAGAAGACTCTTCATAGTTTGATGTTTATGCTGCCTTCCAGTGCTTCTCGTGAGTTCCTTCTTACAGCTTAGGAGATCATAAATATGACATGGTATAGGTTCAAGTAATTTTGTACTCTATCACCAAAGTGTGAGATTGCTGAAGAGCAGAGGAAGTGCAGTAGGAGAGATGTTTTCTCCAGTTAGAGCTGTTTGTGTTTTCTCCAAAATAACTAAAATACACCACAATTTTCAGTGGTTACCACTGCTTTTTTGTTGACATACCCCAAAATGGGGCTTTGAGTTTCCAACCATCTATTGATGCCTATTGGGCCATGTTTGTTAGTGTCACCCCCCTTCACTACATCACACCTCCGCATATTAGGTATCATAGGAAAAATTTTCCCAAGTAATTATAATTTTGTTTGATCGTTTATGTGCCTTGAACTTCATTTTTTAATTATTTTTTTAATTACCCTAACCTTTAAAATTTCCCCTCTTAATTTAATCTTTAACTCCAGCCTCATTTCAGGTTTCTTGTACAGTTCCACCAGAACTGGGAGGGTGAAGGTGAGCATTTGCCTGAGTCACCTAATGCCATTTCATTGCCAACAGATGCCCATGCTGGCATCGTAGTGAGTGATGGAAGAGAGGAAGGGGCCATCCTTCCCACCCAGAGAGCCAGGCCTATTGTGTTCTCCTCCTGATTCCTGGAAAGACATGGCTGTCGTATCATCAGGGATCAAACCCCAAAATAATATCAGGCACAAATCATTGCTGTTTAAAAAAAAAACTTGAAAATTGTAATTTTACAGAAGAAGGTGAATACTTTCCTTACTTCTAATGTTAATGGGAGAATATTTTAGAACAAGTGATTTTGGTGCACTTCCATTGGTCTGTTCATCATGGAAGATTCACACAATGTAAAGACCAGAAAAATAAAAAGTGAGAAATCAAAAATTGAGATAAGTGATTGATTTTGTACTCGTTATATTGATTATATTGATGAAACAGATGGAACAGAAATGGCCATTAGTGTTCTTCTCCAAGTGTGTTGATCTGTCCACTGATGCCAGTTTCTACCGATGACTGTGTATGTGTGGTACAAACAGTAAGCTCATAGCAGAAAGCTCCATATCAGGAAGAAATTTGCATTGCCAGAGCAGATATGTAACTTTTTCTCCCCGACAGTTAAAATCTGACCTCTTGAGGAACTGCCAAGGCTCTGGGACCTGATACTACACTTCATTGTCTCACCAGGTGTCCAGTCATGTTTCTCTGCTGGAGGTACACAACAGAAGTAGAAGGGTTTGTGGTGGCATAGGCATCCCTCAGATTGTGCAGGACCAGCTCTCGGTGGCAGTTGCCATGGAAACAGTGGTGGGCGGCAGGACCGTCACAGAGCTACTAAGCTGCCATAATGACTGTATGGCACATAGGAGGGGCCACAAAGAACCTTTTGGGCTGTATTCAGTTTGGGGCAATAAATGCACATACACAAGTTGGCTTATACATTTAAAGCCAGCGAGTGTGCACAGTGTCAAGTTTAAGTCTGATAAACTCATACCGGCACACCACACCATACCATGCCATTATCATGTCAGTGTCACTGTGTGCTGAGAATGGTCCATTACCAACATCTGGCTGGTGACAGCAAAGTCAAGTATAGTAAAGAGGAGGAGAAATACCGCCCAAGCCATCAGACCATGATAACTGACTTCATCCCACCTATACATTCTCACTTAAACCCTCAGAGGGGGAGTTTTTTAACAGTTTTTGCTCGCACGCCAGTGTTCAATGCTAAAATTCTAGAACTGGCTTGTGAGGCTGCAGAGGCCCGATGCCGCTGTTTCAGAACAGCAGATTCAGAGCAGCGACTTTAGTCAGGTTAGGATATAGGCAGCGAGCGCTAAACCCTGCCCATAAAAAATCTGCAGTGTTTATGACAATAGTGCTGTTTTATTTTAGTTTTACATCACAAATTTATCAGAAATCCTACTAAAACCACTGAAGAACCCAATGAAGTGTAGGCACCCTGCTCACCCCTCAATTTTAAATCAATTTTATTTATATACAACTGACATTGTCACAAAGCAGCTTTACAGAGTCTAATGATCAAGCCAGAGGCATTGGAGGCAAGGAAAAACTTCCTAAGCTAGAGGAAGAAACTTTGGGAGAAATCAAGACAGAGGAGGAACCTCTAGTCGACACCATGCCCCTTCCGAAAGATTTTTGCCTTCTGGAGGCCTTTGTATATTTTCAAACGTTTTATAACTTTTAAAATGTTCACAAATCCTGCAGTGAGAGATGAGCAGTAACTGAACAAGTTATCTAATGATTCAGCAGAGCTGAGAGAAGGTCTAGAAATGATTACTTTCATGATATCGTAGAAGAACCATTTTGGGGTTGGACAAGAACCTTGCAATGGATAATTCTTAAAAGAACCATTTTTGCTAATCCTTTTTTTCGTAACAGTTAAAATAAAACTCTCCCTCTAACGCCTCGCAATATGTCCTGTTTTTTTTTATCTAAAAATGTGTCTGTTTTCCCAGTACTCTACGTGTTCTTCCAACTTTGTTATTGTTCTTTGTTATTGTTGGTGTCCTTTGTCTTTGATCTTCCTATGTAAAGAGACCTTGGGTTTGATTATTATGGTTGTTATTAAAACCTAATGAAAAATACTGCGATCTATTTAGCAATATCTAGCACTAGTATGCAGGACTTTAATTGTGTGGTTGAGTATTACCACATAACCGAGGTTTTGCCATTTGTTTCCTTTGATAAGAGCAATGGACATCATTCACAATATTCTTGTAAATTTTTTCTTGAATTTATCCTTAAGAAAAGTCCTTAATAGGTCTATATTAGATTAAAAACTAATTATTTTGCACGAGCATGTCAGCCTTCAAATGTAACTGTTCTCTTGTGTAGATTTTTTTGTGACCTGGAACAAATTCCAAACTAGAAAAATCAGAGAATGTTAGAATCTTTTTTTATTTCTACTTAAGAGCAATTGGTGAATGAGGCCCATTTTTATGGAATTCCTCTGCCAGTCTAGCTAACAGCTCAATCTGTACAAACTCATTCAGCACCTAGAGACAAGTAATGCATGATCATAGGTTTGCTTAAAGCTCCATCGAATTTATGAATGAATTAAAGTATGCTCAACAGATGGAAAGGCTTTCCTCATTGCGTCAGTGGCTCTTCTGGAGCCAAGGGTTCACATTACCTGAGCTCACCACCATGATGGATGGGCTTTGGCCATTCCATGATGCTCAAAACATGCTATCTGTTAACACTGACTCCCAGTAGAGAGGAAAAGCTGCAGTCAAAACAGGAGCTCATCTACTCATAGGGCTACAATGGGAAAAGGCTGGGGTTGGTGTGAAATGTCCATGTTCATGGTGGTGGTATGGGTTCAGTGTATAAAGATAATCAGGGAAGTAGAGTAATGAGAAGAAAAGCTTTGTTACTACAACTCAAGTTGTAACAACAAGTTTTATTACAGAATATCTTGTTTTGTTTTAATTTGTAAATTTGTAGTAACTCTGTGTCTATTTTTAACCCTATTCATTGGTCCTAGAAATGGTCAAAATAATTCAAATATTAATTTGTGATGTTGGTATTTGAAACTGTAATGAAAATTCCTAAGCATTGTCATTTTATCCAGGCTGTAAAATATATAGTCCAAACCAGTCTAAATTACATTACCCTTTTTTGTTTAGAAAATGCCTTTAAAATGCAGTAAATACATAAAGAAATAAATAGTTTGCTAATAAATAAATAGATCTGTTTTACTTTAGGCATCCACGTCGCCTCACCTCAGAACCAAGAAACCACATGACTTTACATGGAGCCATTAAAGCTTAAAGAGCAGAGATGCCTGAAATCACATGCATATGAGCTCTTTAAAATACTGGATGCAAGAAAAATACTTAAAAATAACAATTTTTTATCGATAATAAGTTGATATGAATCCCTCATATGTGGTCCATTGCTTTTATAAAATCAAATATGCAAATAATATTTGTGATACAGTTCACAAAGTTAATTTAGAGTTTGGTATTGTTATAATGAATATATCATAATAAAACAGTGATTAATGCATTAAGACTCTTTGCTTAGTAAGTGATTACTGTGACATTACTACTTTCCTTTAGTGTCTCATTGCCATTTCCATTGACATATTAGCACTAATGGTGTGGCATGTGCCTTTTCACAAACTAGAGGTGATAGTGGGAAGATAACAATGCACTTTTTGACAGTAAAAGCCAAAGTGTCATAAGTGAAGTGAAAGTGAATATTTATCATTGTGAACACACTCAAGCACCACAACGAAATGCAACCTCTGCATTTAACCCATCACACGTGCACCAGCGGGCAG
>JBBPDA010000081.1:32200433-32215059 GCA_037974385.1 Arnoldichthys spilopterus
CTCGTGCACTTTATGTGAAGGTGTGTGTGTGTGTTGTTGTTGCCTCGTGCACTTTATGTGAAGGTGTGTGTGTGTGTGTGTTGTTGTTGCCTCGTGCACTTAATGTGAAGGTGTGAGCTCGCGCATGCAGCCTAATCAGCGGCGCGCTTTATACAACATTAAAGGGGAAGGGGGGGGGGGGCCGACAGTTCTCGCGCAGAGGCCTCCGTCATATTCACGTGTGCGTGTCATTGTTGTCTCCACACCAGGGCCGAGGACGCGCAAACTGAAGAAGAAGAAGAGCGAGAAGGAGGACAAGCGGCCGCGCACCGCCTTCACGGCCGAGCAGCTACAGAGACTCAAGGCCGAGTTCCAGGCCAACCGCTACATCACGGAGCAGAGGCGGCAGTCGCTCGCGCAGGAGCTCAACCTCAACGAGTCGCAGATCAAGATCTGGTTCCAGAACAAGAGGGCCAAGATCAAGAAGGCCACCGGCTACAAGAACGGCCTGGCTCTGCAGCTCATGGCCCAGGGACTCTACAACCATTCCACCACCACGGTCCAGGAGGACAAGGAGGACAGCGAGTGAAGGACAACGACAACAATAACAACAATAATAACTATATTAATGATGATAATAATATATAAGCGACGGCTATAGACGCTGGTGATCGTCGTCCTCCCCCTCCCTCCTTCATATCCACGGTGCAACACGCGTATGGAGGAGAGGAGCCTCTGGAAGAGACCCTATTTAAGCAGATCTATAGGCCACACTATAGGGGCCATACAGCTAAAGGCGAACACTATGGAGATTTATATAGAGGCCAAAAGTGTAAGATGTATATATTTAAAAAAAGGAAGGTATGGGGGGTTACCTGTGCGTCTCCTGGACGTTTTTATCGTTCTTGCCTCCCCCCCCTTGCCCCATGTTGTCCCTGTAGGTTTTCTGTGTCCCCCCCCCCCATCTATACACACGCGTGACTGAACCGACGCTTCAAGCCAAAGATTTTAATATGTTTAGAGATTGTCTGAAATAATAAAAAAAAAAACAGAAGGTAGAACGAGCCATTGCTTTGCTTTCACCCCCTCTCCTCCCCACACTTTTTCACTACCAACCCCACGAAGGCCCTTATTTTTTTTTTTTTATCAACGCGCTTTATGTTTAATTTATTATTTTAGAAATGCACAATGTGTTTTTTTTTATTTTCATTTTTATTATTTGAGTCGATATTAAATGTTTTGTAATACGGTTGAATGCCGAATGTGTTCCTTCAGCCATTGCGAGGCTTTTTATTTTATTTTAAACATAATTATTGCTATTTTTATCGATGTAAGACGATAATCAGACACATTTTAGCGGTCCGTGTAATTATCACATTATTACTCAGAGGAGTGAAAAAATTGCGTCATTTTCGGACACGTTTTCTCGCATATTAATGGGGCTCTGTTTCTACTCCAAGCACGCGCATTACGTTCAGTGAGACGTGCACGCGCGCGCGCACACTACAGAAACCTAGACCGTTCGATATTATATTATAATGTTATTTAATATATTAGTTTGGTATTTTATTTTTGTTCGATATATTTACAGTAGTTTTTATTCGTATTTATTTGTATGTATTTATTTATTTACTGCCGAGATCAACCATGTAGGAAATGCTCAGCCGACCTTTCACCCCTGGACCAGCGGCGTCGACCGCCAAAATAGTGCTGTAAAAAAATAATAGCCCACTGATTATCCATTATTGACGCCATGTAGCGCATCAGACGATTGGTCGGTGCTCCCCAGTTACCCACTATAGCCTCGTACCATTGTGTATTCGCTGTGTATTAATCGTAATAGCGCGAGTTTGGCAGTACAACACACACAGTTTTAGCACACAAGCCTGAAGCCTGACAGGACAATAATAACAGCAGTTACTGTACATTTCACAAACATTGCTGTGTAATGCTGCATCAGTGACGTGTGTTACACATGAATGCACTCAATCCAGTAGAAAAAAAGACATTTACTGCGGTTATTATGCATTTTATGCTGGTGGTCTATCTTGGTGGAACTGCAGTGCAGTTGTGGGGGTATTTATGTATGTACGCATGTGTGTATTTATGTATGTATGTATTTATTTATTTATTTATTAAGAACTGTGTTATTATGGGCGCTAAATGAGCTAAAACTAGCACTGACGTTTACCACATTTTAAAACAGAATCAACTGCTTTATTTAGTAAATTCTCACCAGCGGCCGCCATGTGTGTAGCCTCTCCTCTTCCGTCTTCGGGCAGCGACCTTTACGAAAATAGCTTTTACGCGTACAATTCTGGGTATTTCAGCACATATAAAGGCAACGCTACACTTCCAAAACAGCTACATTTTGCATCAAATGTGCAACCAATTATGGCGAATTTGACATCGACGGTGTGGGGTTTACGCCTTACACTAGCGTCAGACAGTTAAACAGCGCTAGTGCGCGCGCTGCCCGCTGATCTCGAGCTCCAAATGACCCTGGCTGTGTCTGGTGCACTTGCTCCCACTTTAGCCCTCCTGCGTGTCTAAAGGTCAGATTAAGCAGTCAAAACAAAACTCCCTGGTGCTACAGGGCCGCCGAGGGTCCACGAGGTGCAAAGAGCAGGGCTGTGTAAAAGCCCTGGAGCTCAGCTATAGTCCACATAACTTGGACTTTTAGCGGCATAAGCCAAATGCACTGTGGCCCAATGCAAATGTCCTTTTCAAATTCAAATATACAGACCTAGGTCAATCCAGCACGTATTAGAACAAGTGTACCCTCTTTAAATGCCCTATACGCTTGTTGGTTTGGGCACTCACAAAGTGCCTTGGCACCTCGATGTGTCTATCACATCATATTGTACTATTTATCATATCATGTATCTCATGGTGCTCCGGTTCATTCGCTCAGCTTGCTTTTATTTATATAAAAGCAGAGAAATGTTAAAAGACTATGCAACGTATTTTTAATAGTATTCCATTTCGGATATTCTGGAGCGAGGTGTCATATTAGCAGAAAAAGCCTGATTTCATTCCAGTGATTTAATAAATGAATATTAGCATATTTCACACACATACTGCCATTATTTTTGCAACAATTTAAATAAATAAAAAAATAATCCTGGTTTACTTTAAGATTTGTAAGTGAATAGAAGAAAGGAAAGATTTTTTTAGTGCATAATTCTTCAATATTGTAAACGTTTTTTTCCCTCACAATACCTAGTTGCCATGTTGTCCCCTTGGAATTGTAAGGCTCTATCTCACATTTTTTTTTTTGCCAGAAATTAAGTTTTTTATATATTCTTATTCTATGCCAGTGTTTTTTTTTAAAGTTGTATGCAATGCTGGACTTTTTATCGAGTAAATAAAAACGTTTGTATCAGTTATGATATTTAGAATACAAAAACTTTGATGCTCAATATCTCAAAATTGCTCAGATAGGACCTTCTAATTCCAAGTGGGACAATGTGTTGTGGACACATGGTGCTCACTTTAATTGCTATAGGCCTCATTTCACATCATGGGTCATGTTCCTCACATCCCTAAGATGCTGACTGGGCAGTTTCTTTCAGAACAATTGCAACTTAAGCTACATTTCTGAGAGCAGCAATCAAAAAGAAACACTAGTATTTCTGTTATCAAGACCTTTTACTTTCTGTGAGACTGCAAATGTTGTTCAGATATTTTTTGTTCTTTATAATTTTTTTATTTTTAATGAATGCACTGTTGAGACGTCCACCAGGCTCCTGTTGGTACATACCTGACTGGCCAACAGGACATTGCAGTAAGGTTTGTACTGGAGGCTTGTACTGCTGACTGTATGGCTAACCTCACTGCATCATTCACAGTGTCTGTCTGTCCAATTGGGTTGGAAATCACAACTTGAGACCGACAGGTCTCAACAATAATGATCGCAGCTGTGCGGATATGCCTGGGCTCTTTTATCGTCCACAGACTTTCTAAGAAGCTTCAGACTAATCTTGATCTAATTATGACATTAATCAACTGAGTGGGGCCTGAGATGATGTTAGCACCAAGCTGTTGCAGAGTGGGATCAATACACATTTGGGGTGCCAATCCTCACCAAATTGCTAATTTGCGAACAAATTAGCTTCTTCTATTATTTATCCAAGTCATCCCAGCTACCGTGACATTGGCACCATGGATAGTGGAGATGAGAAGCAGAGGCTGAGGACCTGCTTGCTCCAGGGCTCTCCAGACCACACTTGGGCTATAGCTACAATTGTTTCAGGTTCTATAAAGCCTGAGACTTCAGTACTTCTGCTATAATCAGTTAGCATGCAGAAAGTGATGAACATGGTTTATTAAGGCAGCAGAGGTCAAGGAACACAGCCCCCCTGTGCTTTAACACGACTGCTAATGTAATAACTTACAGGAATCAGGCGTAGGAGGGTGTAAGAGGGAATAGGAGGGTGCCACTTTTTTGTTGCTGTTGGTTTGCTTGAACGATGCTTGGCGTAGTGTTAAAATACCCGAAAGCCACAGCGTTATTCCAAGTATTGTGAATTATAAAATACAATGCATGATTGTGTGTTTGTTTTTGTGTTAGAGAGGAGTAGGCACTTCCATCCTTTGAACCCTGGAGTCTGACTGGGAGTGACCTCTGCTTAGTCCATCCAATCTCTTATATGTATACAAGTGCTCACCGGATCAGGACACATGTCAGTTTGAGCAGTGTCAGTGTGGGAGAAAGGAATGAGTAGAATAAAAAGAAAAAAAAGAAGAGATAAATGTAAGAAGAGCTGAGCAATCATTCTAATAGATTATCGACTTTGTTTCAATTATTTTAAAATTTAATTTTTTTTAAACAGAAATAAATATAAATACATTTTTAAAAATACTTTTATACATTTTATGTTAATTTTTCTAAATTTTTAAATCATGTTACTCTTATTAATAACATTATTAACTTTTAACTTATTAACTTTATTATATAAAACATGTTATATCTTTATTACTCAGCAGCTGTTTGGACCGCACCATATAACACAGTGAACTATTGTTGACCTTTATGATTGCTACTATTTTAACATTCTCTTCAAAGTTAAGATTAATCTTTAATGCGTGTGCCAATTTTTGTTGTTTCTTGCTAACACTTAACGTTCTAATGAAAATAAACCCATCATTGGGACAAGCACACATTTTCAAGTTCCCCATCCAAATGGCCATGCCACTGAATAATCCGTCAGGCCTATAGGCTAAATCTGCGTGAAAGGAGCACAAAGCTTCTCGATATGGATAAATTAAGCTACTTTCGAAGTCCATATATTGGACTCAGTAAGCTCATGTATGTCATGTGTCCCTAATCGTCCTTTTTTAAAAAATTAAATTTAGTCTAAAATACAAATGCTTTGAATTCAAAGAGCAAAAGTTTTCCAGCAGGTGCCTTCATGAAAGAAAAGAAACCATGAGAAACCTCAGTGCTGTGCATTTCGCCCTGAAGCTAAAATACAATATTCCTTTAATATATATGCAAATGCAAGTAATAAAAAAAGACCGTATGGAAATGGCATAGGGGGTAAGCTCATGCCTTTGAGAGTGGGAATTTGTACTGTAGGCTTGGGGTACAGGTAAAAAAGCAAAGACATGCTCCTGCTCATAAAGAGGGTCTGTGTATGTGTGAGTGTGTTTGGGACGGGAGGAGGAGTGTGTTGGGGGGGGTCTGGTTTCATTTCCCATGTGGTGCACTTCAGAGGAGGCAGTGAAAAGGCACTGGGGTGGAAGAAGTTGCCCCATCTCCGGGACAAATTTCACAGCTTCGCTTGGCTGTCCTCCTCCGTCTGTGTGTGCCCTTGCTGACCAGAGGTGTCCTCGCCCCGCCGATCAAAGGGCCACGAAAGAGGCCAGTGACCCCGAATAGGGCTAAAGGATGCGAATGCTGAGGCTAAGTGATCGCTAATCCTATTTAAAGACACCACGGGTGGAGGGGGGGGGGCAGTCTCGTCACAACACAGCCAACATTTTGCAAGGCAGGTTACTCAAGACAATACACTTGCGCACACACACACACACACACACACACACACACACACAAACACACGGCCCTCAGATCTTTACCCTACAGCTACAGCTTTCTTGAATTCTTGGTGGTATAATCCACTTCTCTCTAGGATTGGGGGGGTTTGGGGGGAAGGGGGGGGGAGCTGTGAGATCACAATAATTCACCTCATACCATCCCCCAGACACAACGAATGTGTGTATTATAAGGGTTTTCTTTTACTCAGAGCAACAGAAAACTGGTGTACATAAATAAAACAAATGAGGACAAAAGAGAGAGAGAGAGAAAGAGAGAGAGAGTGAGAGAGAGAGAGAGAGTGCAATGTCCACAGGATAGTTCTTGTGTTTCTCAGAATGTGTTTTGGAGATTCCTCTGCATTTCGGTCTGAGGTAGTTGTCCATTGAAAACAGGAGAAAGCTGGCAGGGTTCTTGCTCGCAACACAAACTTCACACAAAACTCTGAGGGCTAGGAACGGTGCCAGAATTCCAGATGAGCTCCCACACACCGATACTGAATCCATCATTACTGGAAGATCTATCACTCCAGTGAAATGTGGGCCGGCGACCGATAACTTGCGCCCTTCTTACCACATGAGAAGATGAAACATGGGGTCGCACCACAGGTTCTCCAATACCCCACACCAGAATGGCCCACCACACGTGTACTGTCTTGCCCGACCTTGCCTGGCTCCCCTTCCTCCCCGTTTCACAACCCTACATTTTTTGTGTGTTTTCCTCCCGTTTTTTTTTTTCTTCGGTTGCCTGCTAACCGAGACCGCGTTGGCAGAAACCATCGGAAGAGCAAGTCTTGAACAAGGATGGAGTTAGGGTGACGCGCCGAGTTTTACGGCCTGTCAATCTCACTGCTCTATCTGTGGGGGCAAGCCAACAAAGGGTGGCATTGACCAAGAACCTCCCACAGGGTAGAGCTGGGCATGGGGGGCATGGGGTGGGGGTGGGGAGTAAGCGCAAAATGTGGAGCCGATAAGCAAATATTACATGGTGGATACAGCCCTACCTCCTCTTGGCTTTCCAAGGCAAACCCTTTCCCGTTGCCATCGGCCAGCTGTGCAGAGGCAGATAGACACACACACACTGCTGCAGTGAGGAGGGCCTTGTTGAAGGGAAAACAGAAGGGATCTGGTGCAGTTGCTTTGACTGCCTGTACACTCTGAATTTAAAGCCAGAGGTTTGCTAGAATTGCATACTTATATAAACAAAGAACTATAATCCACATTAATCTCTATTATTATTACTAACGAAAAATGTACCACATTTTTGACAGAAATTCACTTACCAGGAGCACAGTTATCTAGTAGAGTGAAATGGGTCAAATCCACCACCTTTAGGAGTGAATAGCTTAATGCCTTGTTCACACTATACAACTCTAAAAGTTATCTGATCACTGTACTGTTCACACTATGAAACCTTGAGACTTCTGGCCTATTAAATAAAATGGTCATGAAGATTTAGGCAAGAGCTGGCGCCACCCTCATACCAAACAGAAGTTTAAAAATGGATGACCAGCACTAGCACAAGCACTATTTGCATGATCAGAAGTTCTAAAAAATGGTGTGAAAGGAAAAGGAAAGGGATGTGGGTGACTAGCCTGCACTTACACTGAACACTGTAGTGTTCACACATAGCGATTGATCAAAAACAGCCTTAAAATCATGTAGTGTGAACAAGGCATAAACCAGCGATCCACAAATCCAGTCCTGAAAGGCTGGTGTCCAGCACAGTTTGGCAGTTTTCCTGCTCAAACACACCAGGACTGGATTCTAGGAACCCTAGTTTAGGCTATTTAGGGAACCCTAATTAAGGCTACACTTGCCTCCTGTGCTACTCAAGAACCTGGATAAAAGCCTAGATATATATACATTGATAACACCAGTGGATCTTCTCCTCTATATGACCCACACTGGTGTTATGGCATCAGTGACTGAACAGATTATGCTCATAGGGAAGTCACACCATAGATCTGAGGCTCCCAGCCACGGCTTCGTAGCCTACCCTGAGAGCCACGGATACTTTTGGCTGCGCCTCGCCTTTAATGAATGAGGATGCGACGCAAAAATGGCAGCGTCTCTCGCCACAAGTATGTGACAGAAGGTTTATCCCAAGACTCATGGCGTGGTTTGAGGCAACCCCCCTCGAGACTGTCTGGATGCATTATTTTGCCCTTACAATTTCTACACTGTTCATAGAATAGTCTGTGTGTCTACACAGCAGGACAACAACAAGATCAACCCAAATGACCCACTGAGGTAGATCACGTGGCATTGGGAAACGTGAACCATCTGCTAATACATAAACTAGACTATGAGCTAAGCTAGGCTACCTGCCACCTAGGTGCAGAGGTGGCTTGTGAGAAAACGGAGGCAAATGCTGTGTTTGATGGCAACTGGAAACTAGGATTTCACGATTTCTGACTAGGAAAAAACAAAGAAAACAAGCTCAGAAGTAGGATTTTTGACTGAATTAATTCTCAACCCTTCTGACTTGCATATTCTACATCATCTCCGACACAGCTGCGTAGGTGGTAAACTAGATGTAAAACTGAGCTCAATAGCTGTAGTAGAAAAATACATCAGTGTGTTTCTTGCTAAACATCACAGTGTTAGGGTCTTTATATTAAAAATATGGAGTTAAATTTGCGCCAAATTTTGCCATTTTTTAAAAATAATCTTACAATTTAAAAATGACAAAAGACATACGTTATGTATTCACTCATACATTCTGCACAGACAAGAACATGAATATGTTACTAGATTTAGGTATGAGCAAATCTTTACCTGCTTTGACTTTTTTTCAGTACTGGGTTTCTTATTCTCCACAAAAAGCCCAAAAGACAACCTGGAGTCAGCCATGCTTTCCCTCCCACTTTGTGCATCTTACATCTGTAGGTTGTATATTAGTTATTTCAAGCTGCAACTTCCTACTTCTTATGTGCCCTGATCACAGTATAAGGTTTTTCAGTATAGAAGAATTGCAAGAAAGATGGCTGAATCCAAAATGGCTCCCTACTCCCCATATATTGCGCTATGTACACCAGTAGTTTCTACATCCATATAGTGCACAATTCATCATGGCTGAATTCCCACGTGGCCCTTTGTTAAGTATTTTATGGGCTGTATATGGAGGCTGTTTTTTAAAGTGCACCATTTAGGAAGTAGGGAGCCGTTTGGGATTCGGCCGGTGCCTTAGCAGTTTACCTCTGGCAAAATGACGGGTGGCTAATAACCTAGCAGTGTAGCTAAAGTCTACTTCATTATTCTACACAGACAGAGGCCGACGTTCCTCACCTCTGAGGATGGGCGTTATGAAAGGAAAGGGGGGAGTTGACAAGAATTATAATTACAAACAGAAGGGGCCAGTATCGTGGGACAACGGTGGATGTTCACCCTGCTCGCAATGACATCTGCTGCGCAGATTTTTTTTTCAGGGCTCATCCCAGTCACGGGAACATATATACGTATATGTCTGTCAGTATGTGTGTGTTATATATATATATATATATATATATATGTGTGTGTGTGTGTGTGTGGGTGTGGGTGTGTGTGTAAAAAAAGTGTGTGTGTGTTTGTATATACAAATATGTGTGTGTTTGTATTCACAAATATATATATGTGTGTATGTGTGTGTGTGTGTGTATAAAAGGTATCTGCACAGAGAGAACAAAGACTAAGACACCTGGTATCATCATAGGCAACGATGGGTGGTCAAGAGGCTCCTCTCCCCGCGTGCCTCTCTCTCACATGTGGTATCACTTTCCGCGCTTCCAGCTCGCGCAGGCAGACAGACAGACAGACAGACAGACAGACAGACAGACAGGCTGGGCCCTGAGCGTTAGCCGGCCATGTATACAGGCTCTCACCGCCGGCTGCGCACTTCAAACGGTGAATAAATGGTGGAGACCCCCCCCCCCTTCCCCCGTTTCCCTCCGGTCTCTGGTCGCCGGCTCTGCAGTCCCGAGGTGCTGAGGGGTGAACCGGGGAACACTTCGTCATATTCAATTAGCGCACGGCTGTCAGGAGGAGCCGCGTGATGTCATTCCCCCGCGAGGGTTGTGACGTCACTGCGCCGAGGGGGCGCGCTGGATCCGCGAGAACAAGGGCTAAACGGTAATAGCGATACTGGTAGTAGCAACGTTACTGGGATCATTTCACTATCGGGAGATATTTCTAAAAAAAAAAAAAAGGACGATGAAAAGGCACAGGAACGATGTTTACATCTGACTAATGTTTCAAACCGATTATTTACTACAGGACATGTATCGCACTCCGGCTGCAGGCCGTGTTAAGGTGTGAAGTGCCACATCAGGCGGAAACACGTGACCTCGACACTGGAAGCAAAGTATGTAGTATGTGAGAAGAGAAAGGTTGTAAGTAGTTTTAAGTAAATCGTTTTTTTTTAAAGAAAGCCTGCTGAAGAAATATATACATTTGGTAATAAGTTATTAAAGAACAATCAATGCAAACTCAACACTTGGCACTTAAAATAAAGCTGAACTGCGTTCTAACTCTTCCTGTGGATGTGGCTGCAAATTAATATGATTGGTTGGAGCCAGATACTCTTGTGTTTATGTGACTTTGTGATTAAAAAAAAATACATTTTTCCTCATTCCACCTCATTTTTAAGCTTAAAAATATCTAATAGTTAAAAATGATCCAGACATCTGGTGATACCAGGCATTTCTTCTTTTATATATAAATGATATTGTTTAATATATATATATATATATATATATATATATAATTTGTTTTTTTTTGTATTTTTCTTTTTTGTGTTTACTGTATTGCATCACCAACTATTTCCTAAAAATATCAGAAACTGGAAATCGTGTTTATAAAATTATACATTGGAGGGCTATTGGAGGCCCGGCCCACTGGCCTGCACATTTGGGTGCTTTTGGGTGCTCGGTAAGGGGCTGTTAATGAGCTGATTAAATGGATCAGGGGTGTTGGGAGCTGGGAAAACCCTAAATTGTGCAGGGCAATGGGCCCCCACTTTCAGGAATTTGATTACCAAAATATCAGAACTCGGCATCATGTCTACAGATCCCACATCGGTGCAGCCCTAATGTATATATATATATATATAAACACCGATGTGGGATCTGTAGACTTGAGCGGCAGTTGTGTTGATCTCTACCTGGTACTAAAGAAATATAACCTGCATAGAGCTTATACTATATTATAGCTTTAAGACTGAGGTGCACTGAAGGAGTAATAGGAGTAATCAGGGTTTTAGGGGCGTGCCGATGTGGGATCTGTAGATACGATGCCGATTTACGATATTATTATAATACTCGTCTGCTGATGCCGATACAGTAAACGTACATCTGCACAAAAACACAAAAGAGCTTATATACACAAGCAAAGTCGCTAATGTACATAATATAAAGTATGAAATCATTTCTGCGGACCCACACTGTGCCCTGACCTTCACGTCTTTCCTGTGGGTTTGGCGCTTCACCTGCACGCGCCCCCCCTTAAAGGCAAAGTTTGTGTGAATCTGTGCGTTTTTCTCTCTGATCATTGTTATGGACCCGTGTGCACGCGCGACCCCGCCCCACGAGCTCTATTATTTTTTTTGATATCACGCAACTCCAGCTCAGAGCAGTAGGAAACCGTATCTCTGCCGTGGCCTGCCCGGCACTACTTTCCGGTAATAGGCTGCGGCACGAGATTTACTGTGTCATGATTTACTGTCTCTCGTCAGCCCCCTCACGCCCTCCCCAGCCCCCCCACCCCACCCACCACCTCTGCCGGCTGAGTGAAATGAGCCGAAAATAGCATGAATATGCAGCAGCGCGGCCCTGGTGGAGCGCCCGGCCGGAGGGGTGGTCTCCGGCGACGACGGAAGTCTCAGCTTCGGTGTGGGCGCGGGGAGCCGCGGAGGGACACAGGGTGAGAGGTGAGGGGTAACAGTCGGAGGCGGCGCGCGGCAAGGCAGCGGACGAGCACGTCGAAAAGCGGAGCACGACAGGGAAGAAAGTAGACACGGGCGGGCGCAGGGATACGGGGATACGAGCTTCAGTAGAGCGGTAAATACAGAGCAACTGCTCCTCACAGAAACAAAGAGCAACAAACAACCAGGACATTAGTTCCGACCTGTTTCTAATAATACCACAATATGAATTAATGTGTATGTAAAAAAAAAAAACACTAGTAAACAGCGACGATTAAAATGTATATATATACTTTTATTTACTATATTATATAATATTTATTTTTTAAAAGTATTAAAATAAAAATAAATAATCATACAAAGAAAAAATTCGCAATTTAATCAAAATCACCTCTATTAAAATATAAACAAAAGCAGGTCTACAGAAACAAAAGTATGTAATTATTTTACAATCTACGATCATCAAAATAATTGTATATATAATTACATTATAATAATAACAATGCACATTTATTATTATTATTATTATTATTATTATTATTATTATTATTATTATTATTATTATTATTATTATTATTATCCTAACTGATAATATTAGAAAATCTATTTAACACCTAAACTGGCACTTCTGCATGAAACAACTGCATTATCGCTTGGGAGCCAGGATTCACTGACCATGCGCTTCCTCTCCGACATGCTCTCACACAGTCAAAGGCAAAGCGAGGAGTCCTTGTGTTCGGGGAAGAGTGGTGGACACTGGCTCCGCTCGCTGGGTACTATATCTTTATGGAGAAGCTTTTCGCTGGGAGCACAAAACCGAGTGGTGTTCAGAGTAAGGCAACAGTACAGCACTGTAGCGTTCACTCTGCCTATTTACACAACTGCACATATATATTCAAGTGCGTATACAGTGTTTATAATATTATATTTCTATAGTATTTCTATTGTTGTTCATATTTTTCATTTGCTGAAACGAGCAATAGATTCATGGGGCAGCAGTAGAGAGGCTGGGCAGTGGCAGTGTGGGGAGGCAAGATCAGTTCAGTGTATAGGTGAGTAATGGGGTTTTAGCCAGTGTTAAGACTTCAAAAAAAATCACCAGACCTGGAAAAAACAACCCAACTCTTCCCCGTTTACTTGACGTAACGTGTTGGATGAAGCTGCTATTTCAAAGCAGCGATGCTCCAACTATGTTTTATAAAACGGATTTTCAATACGCACAATATTTTTGGGTGCACGAGACTTTGAAAAGCACAGTCTAATCTAGTGCATATATGACTCAGATAGATTGATTTGAACAGCTGGTATGTAATGCATGGGAATTCACAAATATAACTGATTTTTTTTTTTTTTTTTTTTTTTAAGTTTTGGAGTTTGTTTTTTTCGAATCCCAACACATTCTGCCATTGCACCCATTAATTTTTTTTTTTTTTTTTACTGTGGAAGTGATGCTTAAAAAGCAGTTAAATAAAACAAATAAATAAATAAACAAACAAATATATAATTAATAAATTAACTTTAAAAAAACTGAGTAATAAAAAAATACGTGGCTAATTCGTATTTTTGGAGAACACGTGGACCTCTGGAGAAGCTCGAGGTTTAACCTTCCTCGCAGGTCCACATGTCCAAATCCATTTCCCAGTTCCATTCCTGCCCCGTCCCCAAGGGCCCATTGGTCTGCACTGGGTCTGCTGTCTTCTCCTTACAAGAGCAACCCCTTTAATACAATAAAGGCCGTGAAAAGAGAAGAGCCCTGCGTGGAAACACCATCGTGTAATTACACTGAAAATGTCTTCCGCAAATAAAACAACTACAAATGCCAACATACGTCCCACGGAGGCGCGTGCACTCCGCCTAATTACCAGGAGAGGAGCTGCAGCGCGGGGCTCCACTGTTTTTCTCCTTCTGTTTTTATTGTTACCAGTTTTGGTCGATGATATCATACACTCAGCCTTCACCGATCCAAGAGACACTTGGTGAGATTGTAGACCCGCCCAGGTTTGCCTGTCTAGGTGGGCGTGTCCCTTTAGGCAAGCGCCCCTGACCTATTGCGCAACTGTTTTGCCCAAACCTGGCCAAATTTGCATGGTAGGCTGGCCTCTATTAGGCGCATTAAACTCATTATGGTCCATTGGTGGAGCAGCGCCACCTAGTGAATAACAGGAATCTACTTTTCTAACCAATATCTTGTCACATTAAACTTAAAATAATTTGACATGTTCAGTGAAAGTTCATCCATAGGGGGCGCTGCAGCAGATACATTTCGATTAAAAATGTTTCAAATATTGCACAGTCATTTTAGTTCTAATCACAGCCTTAAAGCATTACTGCCATTACTTCTTCTAATACTACTACTACCACTACTACTACCACCACCACCACTACTACTACTACCACCACCACTACTACTACTGCTACTGCTACTGCTGCTACTGCTACTACCACTACTGCTACTGCTACTACTGCTACTACCACTACTGCTACTGCTACTACTACTACTACCACTACTACTACCACCACCACTACTACTACTACTACTGCTACTGCTACTGCTGCTACTGCTACTACCACTACTGCTACTGCTACTACTACTACTGCTACTACCACTACCACCACCACTACTACTACTGCTACTACCACTACTACTACTGCTACTACCACTACTGCTACTGCTACTGCTACTACTACTACCACCACCACTACTACTACTAC
>JBBPDA010000081.1:32215159-32231260 GCA_037974385.1 Arnoldichthys spilopterus
CTACCACCACCACTACTACTACTACTACTACTACTACTACTGCTACTACTACTACTGCTACTATTACTGCTACTACTACTACTGCTACTACTGCTGCTACTGCTACTGCTGCTACCACCACCACTACTACTACTGCTACCACTACTACTGCTACTACTACTGCTACTACTACTACTGCTATTGCTGCTACCACCACCACTACTACTACTGCTACTACTACTACTTCTACCACTACTACTGCTACCACTACTACAACTACTACTGCTGCTACTACTACTACTACTGCTACTGCTACTACTACTGCTACTACTGCTACTGCTGCTACTACTACTACTACTGATACTACTACTACAAATAATAATAATGAAAACTTTAGTGGTCACTATGACAGTGGTCATTTTCTGAATCTTCTTAATTACTTCTTATTTATTTATGTACATGTATCTGATATGGTTAAAAAGAAGCCACAGAGTGCATAGAGAAGTGCAGAACATCAGAAAAAGAAGAACCCAAGGTTTTGAGTTGGCTCTAATCTCTTTTTTCTCAGTATCTTATACCTGAGTTGTACACATTCATGCTGTCATTTAAACACAGCCACACAATATTCAGTTCCTTTTGTCACACCTGAATAAACATATAAGCCATAGTATTTGACTCCAAAACTATCTGCCACCCAGTTCATTCAGACTGGTAGAGCGAACACAATAAGGTCTGGTTAAAAAGAGCAATATCAAAGTTGCGGCAGCTGTCTAAAGTATTAGTCTGGCTAATGTAGCGTGAAGCAACATTGACCACAGTTGTAGTTGGGAATATATCTACTCAAGCCGTAGCTCCCTCTCCTCCTTTCTGCCGTCCACTGTACTGTCTGGGCACTGCGCACACACAACCAAGAGGCCAGTTCACAACTGTAAGGGCTTTATGGAGCAGTGGTGGCGGCAGCAGCAAAAGCATCAGGATGGCACAAGAGCGTGAAGAAGCACTTTCACACACAGTCTGCGGGATGTGTGGTCTGGGGAATGCTATGCTAAGCCTCTCCCACTGTATGTGTATGTGTGTGTGTGTGTTCGCAAGCAGACAGGATGAGAAAACACACTCACAGGGCGACAACTGGTGCTTGTGAGTAAATCATTTCATGGATGTGCAAGAAATTTGTGTTGGGATCAGGGTGGGATAGCCAGGCTGAGTGCGTATGTGGAGGGGTAATGTGCAGGAATGTGTCAGAAATTCACGCCAATCTATCGTGGTAGAACAGGTGCAGGGTGAGGACTCAGGTGGTCCAACCAGTTTGTCCTTAGAGTCCAAGCTCAATGTTTATTTAGAATCAGTTCCAGCTAACAAAGCTTTAGGCCCAAATGTTTAGTAGAGAAATGCCCCAAAAACAGATATGAAGAAGAAGAAGAACAGAAATCGATGTATATATTTTTATGTGTCCAGGGTAATTAAGTAGTTAGGCATTAAAATATACCTTCCTAATGGCTGTTGCCTTGGATATCCATATCTAAGAAAATCCTTGACCTGTAAACTCGTAACTATACAGGAAAAGGCAAAACAATTCCTTTAAAATAAAACAAATTCTAAAGAGTAAAACATTCCTTGTTTCTAATGTAATTTAAATAGTTTGCTAGAACATTTTAGAACTAGATTTTTTACTCATTATAATTTTTTTTTAGAATTGCGAAACATTTTCTTTTGGTCTATTTATCATGAAAGTTTCACCCAATTTACATCCCAGCTGCTGTGCTGATGCAGAGAAATAAAAATTAAAAAAAGAAAAATTGAGGTTTTCTCTGGAGAGTGGCAACATGCTCGCTTTAGAGGTTCTTTAAACAGTTCTTTAAAAGGTTCTTCATGTCCATTTCACAAATGGTGCACTGAATGATTCTTTAGGGCTTCTACTGGTTCTCAGACTGAAAAAACATGGGCAAGTGTAAGGATCTGAGGGCAGACTGTGATGGCTAGATGTCTTAGACAGAGCATCTCCAAAATGGCAGGTCTTGTGGGGCTTATCACTATATAGTAGTTAGTACCTACCTAAGAGGTCCAAGAAAGGACAAACCAGCAACAGAGAAATGAAAAAAGCTAACCCATTTGGTCTGGTCCAATCAAAAGAGCTACTGTGGTTTAAAAAGTGATGCTGACTCTGATAGAAAGGGGTCAGAACACACAGTGCACCACATTCAGAGCTGTTTCAGCAGCAGGAGGGACACACTCAGTATTAGGCAGGTGGTATTAATCATATGGTTGAAAAAATGGGATCACAATGGGATCACAAAAGAAGCTTGACTTTATTAATTTGGTAGTTTAATTATCTTTCCAGAAAAGGTCGAAACAGTTTTTGACCTTTATTGGAACTTCTACCCTCTGTAACTTTTCTTCAGGAGAATTGTAATCGATTGTCCGATTGGCTCTTGTAACATCTAGAGACCTTTAGCTGTCACATTATTTATTAAAATTGTAGCATAATTAGGTAAAACTGTTAGAATTAGGTTTAGCACACAATATTGACCTTCAGAACTTTATGCCCTTGCCTTCTCATTGGTCAAATTCCACCAGCTGCACCTACAATTGCATACAGACTGTGGAGAAGCCAGCTGAGCCACTGCTTAACCAGCTGAGCCACTATTGAAAAGAAGTTCCCCAAGTATGTTCTCTCTGTATCTGACATCCTGACAGAATTTCCACAAAAATACACCAACCCAACTCATGTTACGTGCTTCAAAAGCATTGGCAGTTTTTCTCATCTCCCTTGAAATTTCACAATGTTTTCACACTGCCTTGCCAAGTAAAACCCATAAAATAATAGTCTCATGGTCTTTTTATAAAAATAAGTAAATAAATATTATAGAGTGCCAGGATCGGTAGCTAATAACAGACCTGAGTCATAAACTGCATTTTTAAGCCACAGCAGCTAGCCTCCACTCTCCACATACATCAGTGTGCCTTGGGTGCTGATGACCCTGTCGCTGATTCATCCGTTGTCCTTTCTTAAATCACTTTTGGTGGATACTGACTACTACATACCTGGAACACTCCTTAAGACCTAATGTATCCCACTCTTTGACAGGAGCCACTGTAACGAGCTCTGTGGTGTTATTCACTTTACCTGTCACCTTTGTAGTGTGTTAATCCCTATATTAGTAGAATTAAAAACCATAAATACAGTAAAAGCTAACTTGAAGTTTTGATGAGCTGTTTAGAAGAATACAGTTACATGGGTGCTCCAGCCATGGATGCATTTTGAAATGTATTAGTCAGCTTTATTTTCATGTCTTTTTATTGTTGCTGCAACAATAAATAGTTACTGTTTAAATAAATTGCTTGCATTAAATTTACTCAAATTTACTCAACTTTTTAGTTTTAAATTTTTCAAATTTTTGCCAAAATTCCTCAGCACATTATAAATAATATTGAAATTTTTTTAATGTTCTAAAGCAACATATAAAAATGCTTAAATGTCATGTTTTTCAAGCTCACGAGGGTGAGGGGAACAATCACCCTCAGTGAAAGGAGTAAAAGGCTTTGCCGTGTGTTTGGAGAAAGGAAAACTGGGTTTTATACACTGTGTTTCCATCAGGCAGTTGCAGATGATTGCGGAGAAGTCCCGACACGCACAGCTGCTGCACAAATCGGACTCATGAACTATCTCACACACGTCACACACTCATTTTACACCAGCTTATAAATGTAAATGCTGCGCGGTCGTGAGGAATTAAAGAGGACAGGGTAATTTTTCAAAACATTTGGTGTTTTTTTGTGTATGCGGACACATTATGAGGGTCTGGTCTGGCTGCCGTTTTCTGACAGGACCTCAGAGCAGCGTGACATTATATAAGTCTGTGTTTAAACAGCAGTATGTGACTGTGACCTCTCTCTCTCTTTCTCTCTCTCTCTCTCTCTCTCTCTCAAACTCCTTATCTTCCTTTTGCAGCTAAATACCAGCAGCACTTGTCAACCTCAAGCACTTGAATCCAGAGAAATGGCCGTAAAACCCAAAACTAAGTGCCTCCCCTCAAGCCAACTATGTCTGTACAACAGTTTTGCACACTCTACCAGACAGAGCTGCCACATCTTTATTTCACTGTAAAGTGTTGATTGCTACAAATTAAGTTTCCAATCATCTGCAAATTTAAAGGCAATCCATACATCTGTAAATAAGTTTGGCCATCCAATCCAAAAACCAACATGCTAGTCTACCCTGAATTTGTCACAGTGTAAATCTTCAATGTTTATAGGAAATACCTAGAACTGGGAACCCAATTGGTTATCACTTCTATACACGCTCCTCTGTAAGCAGCCACTTCCACTGGTGGATCAGGAACCATGTGCCAGTGACACAAACATTGGTAGAAGTTCCATCTGTGAGCAAGTTTGAAAGAAAAGGAAACAAAATTAATGTTATTGCGACATTTTATTAAAAAAAAACATTTTTTAGGAGCCAACTAGGCTTTTCATGAAGCTCTTGAGAGAATTCCAAGAGTGTATGAAGTTGGCAAAAAAAGCTATGTGTAAGGATTAAAAATGCCAGATAAAGATTATTTAATGGCCACTCCATCATTCTGCAAATGTTTTCTTTTTTGGCCATTTATTCGCAACCACAATGCAGTAGAATTGTAGATACATACACACATGAAGTCTCCTCACACCTTATTTATTTATTTATTATATTTTCATAAATAAATCAATAATTTTTTGCCATCTTAATTCAAAATCAGGGGGTTAACAGCTCCTGCGCAGCATTTTCAAAGATTTTTAAAGATTTCAGTAAAACAGGAGAGCCTGTAAAACATTTAATGGCATAAACATATATATGATAAGTTATAAAGATGTTCAGTTGGGTCATTAAAATTTAGTTAGTGACTTGTCAGTGACTCTGCAGTAATGTTTTCTTCTAAGGGCACAAGTGGACCAAGCCATGTTAGCAAAATATCAAATTGTTCCCCACATCAAAACACCAGACCTTCTTATTATCGGGACCAGGCCTGTAATTTTCTGTTTGTGCACCAAGCACATGCACTCACCCACACACTCGCAGCTTGTCCCAAGTGTCTTTAAACAAATTCCAATGTTTATTTATTTATTTAAATTTTTCCTATTGGTGTCTTGATTCAACACAAAGGTTAACTGCTCCTGCTCATCACTTTTTTTTCGAACACTTCATTAAAACAGGAGAGCCTGCACAAAACATTCCACGTCAATTAATCCATTCCAGATTGGTCAGTCATGTCAATACATTCACATACAAAGTAACACATTACTGGGAATGCTTCCTCTACTTTGTACTTGGTAGTGGCCATTTTCAGTCATGCTTACCGAAGCATGAGGGCCCTGCTTGCCAACTGGCCCTGCTCAGGCTTCACTACAGGTCTCCTTTAAGCAGACTAATGTAATAGAATTGCAATTCCTCATTTGATGCGGCTTTCTTGTTTACATTTGCAGTCAATAGTTCAGACAATAGTTCACATGTGCTAAAGTGCCTTGAGAATGGAAGCTAGTAACCAACGGTTACATTGTCGCCATTGGCAGAATGCTAATTGGTGGATATATGATTTCATTCATTGTTCGCAACATTAGAATTTTAGACTGGCCTATCTATTGGAACTGTTTCTTTCATTATTTGACCTGAATGTTGAGAGATAAATTTTACTTGATACAAATTCATATAGACATGAATACTGACGATTATTTATCTATTCAAAGCTTGCTGATAGCTCCAGTCTACTACAATAACTACAATGGTGGATTCGAATCTGTGAGACAAAAACAGCCACATATTGTGGAGAAAAAGCCCTGTGTTCTTTCTGTGCTTCTGCCCAATGCTCGGCTAAACGTGACATATCTGGCCTTCACATGTCAGTGATTATCTACAGCTGATGGAGCTGTATCGGCTTTACACCATGCACACACTACACCCACACGCACACACATACATGCTCATGCTGCTAAATATAATAATGCAATCTAGTCACCTAACATGAAACACAGTAGCTCTGCCATCAAACTGATGTGTGCTTAAAAGCTTTCTGTCAAATCTGAAAACTGTAAGTAAATCAAGTCTGAGAAAGCCGGGGATTTCGGGGAAAACTGGCGAGTGGGTTTTTGTTGTTGGGTAATTTACCACCGCCTGAGTTAATATAAAAGAGAAAATGTATAAAACATATGTGAAAAACACCCAGGCATACTGTATTTAGAAGATGTAACTGTAATAAGAAAACTAAATGAGCATGAGTCAAAGTGAAAGATGGGAGGAGATCATTTCAGCATTACAGACAGATGGATAAAAAAAGGAAAAAAAAGAAGGGTCTTGTGACAAACAAATCTCAAAGATGAATCCAGGGGTGGAGCAAACAATAGGATACAACAATAGCTGAAGGCATCTCTCTCTAACCTACTCTCTCCACCTCTGGAGCTTCAATATTACTTGTAAATCAAATTCTGTTATTATTCTGGGACAATTTGTAGAATGCAATAAAAACAAGAATTGGTGATGTGTTGATTCTCTAACTTTTATTTATCTCACAAATGTACAAAGAAAAGATTTCAAATGTATTCACTGACTAAAATAAATGCATGTGGAAATATGAACATATTTTGAATTTAATACCTGAAACACTAACTTTAACTGGGAAAAAAATAGAATATTTAAGTTACATCATTTTAAAACATTCAACAATAACATGGTGAACTGGTAACAGGTCAGGGGATCATGACTGGGTATAAAAGGAGCATTTACCAAAGCCTCTGCAAGCACAGATGGGACGTGGCTTGCCACTTTGTGCCAAACTTCATGAGAGAATTGTCAGTCAGTTTAAAAAGTACAAGTCTTTTCTGTCTGTCTGAGCTGTTGTAACCAACAGTTTCCTCCATGAACAATAAAGTTTTCTTTAAACATTTCTCAACACAAAATACTGAGCCCGTTCATCATCTGCAGTACATAATAGTGTGAAAAGATTCAGGGAATCCAGAGAAACGAAGCTTTGAACCCTCAGATAGCACTACATGAGAAACAGTCATGCTATTGTAGCAAATATCGCCACATGGGTTAGGGAGGACTCCAGAAAACCATCGTCACTATACACAGTCCACTGCAGCATCAAGACATTCACCCTGAAACCTTAGAGAAAGCCATATATCCATTCCATGCAGAAACACTGCTGAGTACTCTGGTGGAACAAATTGATGTCTTTGGAAATTTTTTATTTGTAATTTTATTTATAAAACAAAGGTCCAAGGGAAAAAGAAAATGTTAAATAAATGTTACAGTAAAACCATACCTATTTTTTACACATGAAACCTAAAAATGTAAAAGTGTTTGTGTTCTACCTTTTTATAAAAGTGAGGAAATCTTTCTATGATATGGGTCTGTTTAGTCAGAATGCTTGAACAAAAGTCCAATAGGCAATAAACAGCACAGGCGATTAACATTTTGTTTGACTGAAGATAGCCATCAAGCCTCTTCAGACCCACTTACCAACAGGAACACTGTCCAAACGTTGTGGACATCTGGAAACCCCCCCCCCCCAAAAAAAAACAAAAAAAAAACAAAAAAAACAATGAACATATAAATGAAGTTAATGAAATATGTTAAACTGGCAGCAACTAACAATAAACAATAAGTGAAGAGAAGTTAAGTATCCTCAGGGCATGCTGTCATTTTTAATTACATTATATTGAGCAACACAATGCATTAAATATTAATGAACATCATTAAAACAGCATAACAGTTACACATGGCTTTGAAATCACTCACACTCAAAACCAACAAGGTGGCAATTATATAGACTAGCAAATAACCATTTGCCATAAAATGGGGCAAAAGCCATTTTATATCGTTATATATAAGTTCAGTTGTAAATTTCACATTAGTTATCATGAGAACAAAACAGCAGTTGGTCAAACGCTATGTTCTAAATGCAAGGCTGCAGTCTAGGCACGCTGATTGTTCCAATCAAGATGATCTCTGAAATACCACACTGGACATACAGTTTGCAAGGACACTACTATAGTACACTTAATGGCCCATAATCTGTTATGCATGCATTTGAACTGAAGAACGTACATACTGTTTTACAAGGTTAGTAAAACAGGCACTTTATTTAGATTTAATACAGTAGTTTTTGTAGCTATTTAACTTAAACTTAACTGACATTCATTCATCTATTAAAGTATTCACATTCACATTCTAAATCTGGCCTGAACCCCAACATTAAAGGGCCCGTAGTATGGAATTGTTCTGATTGGAATGATCTTGAACTGTCTTCAATTTTTGGAAAATATAAGACTTTGACTTCTCAGTCTAATCAACTAAGCTGCAGCCCTCTTTGAGTTCATTGGGCCTCATTTACCAGTTCTTTTTTTAATATGTTCTTAAGAAAGATCCTAAGAAATCAGACTCATAACATGTAAATACCCAAATAAAGAGTTGTTCCTATACTGAGGCATTCCATTGTCCCAGTTGTTCCTCATTTCCGGGGGCCTGAACTGGGCCAACTCTAGGCCTACAACTAGCCTGGTCACTCATCATTGAACAGCATGGTTCCCATGTAGCATTACTGATGGGAGTGCAGTGCTTATTTTAAAACCCATACACCAAATACACCAAACACCATAATGTTTTGTGAAGTAATTCAAAAAATATTAGTTAATAACATTATAAATGTAAAAAATATTATTGAGTGTAAATCCTATAATATTATTCCAATGAAGAACTGAAGAAAACAACAAACAATTATTTTACAAATCCAGTGTGGTCTGGATTGTATATGGATTCTGGTCTTACTAAAGAACAAATTCCAAATAAGAAGTGAGTATCAACATGGATGTGGAAGTGGGTAGTAAGAAGATTTAAGAATGATTGGTATATGGCCTCATGGCCACCTATTCTGTGATGTCACAAAAACAAACACATTTGCACATTTCCACCTATTCAGCCTAAGGCAGTTTAGTCCATTCATGCTGAGTGTTTCACCCTGGGCATCTTTTTTGAGGCACACTATATTACAATCAATCACAACAGATGTTGTTAACATATACCAGTCCTAAAGGCACACCAGTGATGTCCTATGGGATAAAGAAAGAAGGATTGCAAGGAGGTCATGTAAAAAAGGAATTATGCATAAACACACCAACATTAGTTTGTCCACATAAGTGGACCTCAGGGGTTAAAAACAAAAAAGAAGGATTTTGGGCCCTAGTCCTAACCCTGGCACTGTTGAAACCTTCAGCCCATAGATTGTTAACACTTTGAACAGCTGGAGGTAATCTCTGGGATTCCTTAAACCCAGTTCCTCTATATGGATCGATTAACGAAGCGCATTCCCTATTCCTCCGGTAATGAGCTGATCATATTGCGGTGGGTTTATTTATGAGCTCGGCACGCTCCACTGGCCTGGGCTGACTGACTGTTTTTCCATTAGTGTACACATTAAGCAACAGGTCGATCTTCCACTCATTAACCATTACTTTCAAGTCATTAAGTCCTACAGCAAATCCCTGCAGTCCCGCGGTGATCTGCTCTAACCCAGTAAAGAGAATTCATCTCAAATCTAAATGCCTAGGTGGACGAAAGTCTTAATTTGTTGTTGCTTGACCCTCATCTGTCAATAATAGGGAGTTAATGAAAGACTATTTATATAAAAGCCCCTAGATTCTTAAGCCTGAATTCACCAGAACACATCTGCCCACCACTGCATATTAACCACTTAACTGTGTGACAGTGAAATTTAACGTTTATATGACTTTACAGTATGTTTTATGTCATTTTCAAGTATACATTCATGTCAGAATCTCTTTTCAAAAACGTTTTCAGTACCATACAACCCATCCATCTGTTTCCTGTGCTGCATATCCTAATCAGGGTTGTGGGGGTGGCTGAGGAACACTTGCTAGTCCATTGGACACAAACACACACATAGGGGGAGTTTAGCTTCTCCAACTCACCTGACTTGCATGTTTCTGGCTGTAGGAAGAAGTCCCACAGTTTAAAGTCCCCCCTCCCTGCATAACAGCCCTGATTGTGGTACACTCAGTGTTCTGACACCTTTGGGCCTTGGGTGCCCACCACCATGTTGCCAGTTCACCAGTTGTGCCTCTTTGGATCACGTTTGGTAGCGAGTAACTACTGCACACCTGGAACACTCCATAAGACCTGCTGTTTTGGTGATTCTCTGACTTGTCATCTAGCCATCACAATTTGACCCTCAGATTCTCACAATTTTTTTGCTTCCAACACATCAGCTTCAAGAACTGACTGTTCACTTGGTGTTTAATATGTCCCATCCATTGACAGGAGCCACTGTAATGAGATCATTATAGTTATCCACTTCACCTGGTAGTGGTTTTTATGTTGTGGCTGATTGGTATATGATTAACAGTATATAATGTCAAATTTGATGTGATTCGTGTTCAGGCTGTATTAGACAATGAATAGATTTGTTTGCCATGTTTTGTTAAATTTTTTTCAAGAAATACCTACCGCGGAAGAAAATCTGACCAAAACGCAAAGCATTATTTGTGGTTTATTCTTTCTTTTAATATGGGAAACTCATCAAGTAAACAGAGACTGTGCAACAAAACATGCCCTATATAAGCAACTGTAGACTCATTTTTTCCCTAGAACACCAACAAGCAATTTTCAAGCATTTGCCTTTCGACTGTATATGGCGTGTACAATCAAATGTTTTATAAATATCAATTCAACAGTATACACCACAGCTGAATATTATTAAAAAATCAAGTGCTATGCTAACACTATTGCTTAATTTGGCTTTAATTTGAGTTTTATTAATTTATTCACTTTTATATACTTTTTAACTGTTATTATTAGCTGGTTAAAAGACACAAGTTTGGCTCCAGATTTCTCCTTCATGCCTCCAGTCATTACATGGATGTGTGTGAAGCTCCATCAACACCTGATTTCATGTGATGAAGGACTACTCTGGCAATATGTTTCTTAAAAGCTTACATGTATCTTAAATGCAACTTATAATAAATCTTGACACTCTGATTGAAAAGCTGCGGCAGAGAATTCTTAACAATTCAGTGTGCTCTGATGCTGCGAAGGTGTTGAATTTAATGCTCTATTACTGGTTGGCAACTCCAGTCCTGGAGGGCTGGTGTCCAGCATAGTTTGGTACTTTTCCTCAAAAACATTCACTAAACCTGGCAATAAACAGGTGAGCTGAACCAGGTGTGTTTTGAGCAGGGAAACCACCAAACTGTGCTGGACACTGGCCCTCCAGGAATGGAGTTGCCCACCCCTGCTCTACTTATCAACATTAGCCTCTTACCTGATTTGGCTAATCTTTGACATTTGGGGTAATGGTAGAACTATGGAAATTTAGTTTGTCGCCCCAACAGAAGCTTTAAATTGTAATGACCGAGTGAAAACACAGAGTGTAAATCTATGAAAGGGTTAAATGAGCAGATTATAAAGCCCAGAACAAAGTCCTGAGAGATGGTTAGGAGGTGTGCCTACTTCCTTGAGAATATCTCTAAAGATAATCCCGGAGGAATCAAAGACCCGACAAGGGAGTTGGTAGGAGAGAGAGAGAGAGTAGAAAAAAAAAATCAATGCGAAGCAACAAAACAATGTGGGGTCTGGAAACACAGATGTTCAGAGACACTCACACAGACTCAGAGGCGTGCTGAAACTCCCTGCCAGATGTGAACGCACCCCACATCATTTCACAAAGCCCAACTTTACCCAGTCATGGTGAACTGAAGAGTGCCCATGCAAACAAATGCCTGGAGTTGTTGAAGAGATGGAGAAGAGCAGTGAAAATCGCTACCAGAAGTGAAAAAAAAGCCAGTTTACAAATACTTTTTTTTTTCTATCCCCCTAAGAAACACTTGGACTGTTTTTATTTCCTTTCTTTCTTCTTCTTCTTCTTCTTCTTCTTCTTCTTCTTCTTTTTTTTTTTTTAATAAAAAGCAGCTTTCTTCATTTTTCTTTCTTTCTTGTACAACATTAACACAACTGACAGGTGAAGTGAATAAAACTGATTATCTACCTGTTTCATTACAATGCCACCTGTCATGGTGGTGGGATATATTAGGCAGCAAGTGAACAGTTAGGTCTTGAATTTGATGTGCTGGAAGCAGGAAAAATTGGTGAGCATAAGAACCTTGCTAAGCCACTTTTACAGGGGCCTCATTGTAGTGTTCTAGACGACTAAATCAGAGTCTAAATCTCTAGAACTGCAGGTCTTGTGGTTCCAGGTGTGCAGTAGTTAGTACCTACCAAAAGTGATCCAAGGAAGGAGAACTGGTCAACTGACGACCTCTGAGGCTTATTGATGCCTTTTGGGAGACAATTGTGATCCCTCAGAAGAGCACAAAAATAAATGCTGGTAAGTGGTTTTAATGTTATGGCTAATCATAGAATACATCAGTCAGTTGCATGCCTCTTGATTTTATTGGCACTTATTGGTGTTCCTTACATTTAATTAGCTTATTTGTATTATTTATATGCAGATTATAGAAACATAATGACATTTTTTAAATTCTCCCACACAAGTTAATGAGGTTCCCCCAAATGTTGAGAAGTGGCCTTGCTCTCAGACATCCAAGGCCAACAAAAAACACAATTTGCAGATCAAGTTAATTAGTTAATATCATTGGTATGGAACTGCCTTAGAGCTCTTTCTTTTTAGGCAGAGAAAACCTATTTTAATCGATCACCTAATTGACTTCCAAATGATTAGCCTTGCCATGTCAGTATTGATTTCTTCTGGAGCTATCAATTAGCCGAGTTCACTGAAAGTCAAAAGACAATATATTTACGCTGATGTTGTTTCTAAGACATTGATTGTATTCACTATTGTTTCTGAAGACGTTGCCTTCTCCCTGACACCGCCACTGACAAAACTGGATGGCAAAGTATGTAGCTTTAGTATGTTTTGCATGTGCGCCCTTCCTCTGTCTCTCCATGTCTGACTGTCTGTTTGAGTGAGCATGTGTGGCATGAAGATACATCTGCATTGGTTTAACCCATGGGGAGCATTTCTCAGCAAGTAGCCATGCTTCCAGCCCCAGGTTGGCCCAAATCATCTGGACTGCGGAAAGCGTGAAATTTCTCCAAGCTTGGACATTGAGCGCTTTCCCCCTTTCCCCTCCACCATCTATGGGCTGAGCACCATGTCGAGATTGGCACACCTTCTGGTCCAAAAATATCAACCACACCAGCTCACGGCAAATGAGCCAAATGCCCAGCTCTTGCAGAAATTAACCTATGAGTATTTGAACAGGGTGGAAACAGGTTGACAGCAAAATTAGTTGCAGATGCACCTGCAGGGATTTTATTGTGGGGTCAGTTTTTAAAAGCTAAAAATGAAGGTTCTAAGCTTAGACACATGGTACTTAAAGACAAAAAAGAACCTCAACATTATGAGGAAGGTTATGCAAACTGGGACTTGTGTGTGACTGTGTGTGTGTGTGTGTCTGTGTGTATAAAATATGATATACAGTCTTTTACATACAGTCTTGTATTAAAGTGGCTCTTCCATTGCATTGCTCCAAAGAACCTTCTTGGCACCTTTATTTTTAACAGTGAAGATCTTAAGAGTTGATGAGAACTTTCCTGAGAAAATACAATGTAAGTTAAGTTGAAATACTCTCCACAATGGGGGACTGAGAATGAAGAAGTTTATTATTTTTTTCACAAGTCTGTGTTCAGGCAGAGGCAATCTGTGTCCCGCTAGGCCAGATTACACCCGACCTGTCGGTAACTGAATACCTCCTTCAGCTTCCAAATACTGTCAGCAAAAGTAGTCAATTACTCCAAAGCACTTAATCCCTTCATAATCTTTAACACTTGCCCCAGAGTTGGGACTGAAATCCCTGCTCCCCTGAGTGTTTCTTTCCCAAAAGCATGAGGAAATCTACCTCTTCTGAAGGCCCCACAGGAATGACCTTGTGGGACTTCTCAGGGGTCATCAGGTCAAGTGAGACAGGGTCAAGAAGGCCCATGGTTGGGGATGAGCTGATGTTTGACTGACAGAACTAGGGAAAAGGCATTACAAAAAAAAAAACAGAGGTTTCAAATCCATGCCATGGGACCCTCTGAAAGTGTTTTGGTATGGTCATGATGTTTTTATTGGGGACACATGGCTTGATCTTAGGATCTGCTTCCAATGTTTGGCAGGGGGTAATTTACGAGCAAGAAAGCAATTCGTTTAGATCAGTTTAACAGTGGCTCATATACAGAAGCTCAACTTTATTTTAAGTAAAAAGTACAAGTTATAAGGTTTATATAGGTTTAAGATCTTATTTAACAATTTAATGTGGCTATATTGTATAATCTTTTAGTAATGGAGCTGGAGTGAATGGAGGTGGTTTGCTTGGTTTTTGCTATTGTTTGGGAAATATAACTTTCTACAAATTGACCATATTTATTGTATTATATACATACACATGTGTTGGGGGACGAAATGTCCCTCTTAAATGTACCAGTCTTTCATTCTTTCATTTGGCTGATGGAATGTCATGGAAACTAAAGAGGTTTAGCTCCACCCATTTATGCTGAATTTATGGTGGTTTAACAGGGTCTGTTTTCTTAATGAGGCAAAATCCAGGACAGCCAATCAAAACAGAGAAATAAACAACAAAATCAGCCTGTTTAACTTCCACAGGGGTCAAAATTATCATGTGATCATCAATTAAGACCTAAAACTGTACAAACATTGGAAGAGGAAATGTCCACACATTACATTGTTATTATGTAATGGAATCCACTTCTACACACTGGTCTTAAAATGCATTAGTAACAGCCTAATGCCACCAAGAACCAAACACTTCAGAGTTAGAGGACATGATACTCCTCATGCTGGACCACAATACATGCCATAGGCTCCTGCGAAGGCAGTTCTTCATGACATGGTGTTCACTTTCCCATAGAGCTTCATATGTTTACTCTGTTGCTCCTACTGTTTCAGTTGATTGAGATAGTCCTATCTTGTGCTACTGGGATGGATGGCTTAGCGTGGTAATGGAACCCAGGTGTGTGTTTGTGTTAGCATTCGGGCCCCACAGAAGAGGGAGTGTAAAGTTGAACCACATGGAAAGAGCTGATAACTAGTAAGGTGTAAGAACACAGTCTACCTTTTAGTATAACATTATGGCAATGGTTATATAACCAAGTATAGCGGCTCGTACAGGGTATCATTACGTAACTGGTTATATGGCCATATTGTACAAAGCGTTTGAGCCTCAGTGCTGACACAAAATGATGTGTCATGGAAAATGCTTAAATAATATGCAATGTTGCACAAACCACAAAATTAATAGTTGTTGTTTTGGCCCAATTATGCATAAAAACTTTTATGCTATGCTTAAAACCACAAAGATCCAAAAATGAGGTAAATATCAGCTCAAATACAAATCCAACCACAACTGGTGCGAACAGCCAAAAGTGTTAGCTTCTTCATCAGTTTCCCAAAGTGTGGGCCATATCCTAGTAAGAGGTCATGTACAATAAAGAATTAAAAGGTTTTTAAAATTTCTGTATGATGGTAAAAAAAAATCATATTTTTTAATATATTCCGAACATTTTCTGGCCTATTTTTGATCTGGAACAATACTTTCATCTTGTCACTGGAATTATAATCGCCGTAATGCCTTTCAAATGCAGTCCGATGCCCCTCAGCCCAAGTGTAATTTTAGGTTATCGATGTATAACACTTCACTTCCTTACTGATGGACAATCACGGACTGGCGGGAATGAGACCACGCAGAATGATCAAAAACCTTCCATGTGTGACTTCCGGGGCTGTAATCCCTTGAAATGTTTTAGTTCAAGCTTACATTCATCTTGCCTGGGCAACATCTGACAAGAGACAAGCCTGAAAATCTCAAAGTCCATAACAGAGCTGTGGCCAAAGTCGAAATTAAGCCAGCGGAATTCCTGACTTGTTAACCAATGTGTCCCAAATCGCTTAACACAGCAGAACAGACATGACCATTTTACTGGGCTATATAAAATCAAAATTGGAAAGGACATTGATGATGTCATGACTGCACACACATACACACCATTCACACACACACACACACACACACACACACACACACACACACACACACACACACACACACACACACACACAC
>JBBPDA010000081.1:32259273-32269406 GCA_037974385.1 Arnoldichthys spilopterus
TGGGTTAAATGCAGAGGTTGCATTTCGTTGTGGTGCTTGAGTGTGTTCACAATGACAAATAGTCACTTTCACTAAATCCATGATCAGAGGCAGATCCAACCAATGGGAGTTGCTAGAGTGGAGCAGGTGAGGCTGGCAGGTAGAATCATTAAAATTACAATAACATTATTTTTATTATAAGATTTCTGTTGATAGAATAATAATAATAGCAAAAATAATAGTAATTTATAATAATTAAAAAAGATTATTATTATTAGTAGTAGTATTAGTATTAGTAGTAATTGTTGTTGTTGTTTTTTTTATTGTTGTAGTATTACATATGAACATGATACTATCCACATAAACATAAGACTAGACTAAATTTACCACAGAAACACTGCAGTAATCGACTGTTTGCTGGTTTAAAAAGCTGATTGCTGCAAAAATGGTGTGTTCTAGGCAGTTCAGGTCCAGGTCTTGATTTGACATGATTTGGTTGTCTAATCATGTTGGTATTTTGTGTTTCAGTAGGAATGTAGAGGATTCATTCACATTCAGGTTTGGGCAAGGAACTTTTTGATGGCCATCTAGAGAAACTTTGAACAAACTGAAATTTTCACTCAATAATTGATAGAGGTGGAAACAAGGTATTTTTTTCCCACTGGTACATGGTAATTACTTTTAGACTTTACATCAAGAATCATCAAAGATGACAAGAAAGTGAGAACTGTGTCTTTTTAATGATATGATACATAGCTATTATTGCTATTACTTAATGTATTGTTCTTATTAATAACAGTAATGAGCAACTTTATATGTATAGCACCTTTCATACGAGAAATGTATATATATATATATGTATATATATTAAGAAAGGTTGAATTAAGGCATGAAAAGAAGACATAAAAAATGTAATAATAAAAAACTGATAAACTTTTACTAATTAAATTTGGAATCTCTTAAGATTCCATAAAAAATTAAGTCTGACATTTCTTGCAGTGCAACATAATGTAAAATGTGAACTGCAGTAGGTAATTAGATATTTTTAACAGGTAAGGGGGCATCCCCCTTGGACACCCCCCCCCCATTAGTATTCTTGTTCTTCCTCTTATTATTATTATTATTATTATTATTATTATTATTATTATTATTACTGATAGAAAATGTGTGCATATATTCCATTGAGTATATCCATCCGGAATTCATCTCACATCAAGCGTAGACATTTCTCTTTATCTTTATCACGTGTAATATCAGACAAGCTGCTTGTAAAAAGGCAATCAGAGGCTTTAAGACGAGTGTAATCATTTGGAGAATGTAGTTCGGGGGATGATTGAATGCCAATAAAGTTTATTCTGAGACTACAGACAGCTATATAATCTGCCTGCATGTACAGGACTTTTATAGGGCTCGGCTGCTGGTATCTCACTGATGAGCGTAGGATAGGAATGAAACCACACACACACACATAAATATATATACACACACACTCACAGGGACTCTGAGTACTCTGGAATATTTTGCGCCCTGCCAGTCTAATCAAATGTACATACAGCCAAAATCTATATGAACCATAAACAGAGCTGCATAGAGAAAATACTGGTGTGCTTGTATACAACCTTTTGATTGAACATACTGTAACTGTGTACTATTTCTTTTTCTATATCAGCATTATACAAGTACACTACCAGTAAGTAGTCAATGACATTGGATACCATAGTGTCCACCTAACAACCACCTGGAACACAATAGCAGCCACATAGCAACACTATTATACCAAAATGGGTATGATACCATAAAAATTTGGATTGCTTAAAGCAAAGGAACCTTTTCTAGTTTTGAGGTTATGTGGCCTGTTAACTTCATACTTTAATTTAATTTAATTAGATTCAAAATAGCTGTTTTCTAGGCCAAATCTTCAGAGAGCTGTGTTTGGATGAAAAGCGTAGGATGGTTGAGTGGTTGCTAAGCTAAAAGCACAACTGAAATATTTTACAGCAATAATTACTTCTTACTATATGTGAATCCATACATATTTAGATTAACAAATTTAGACAAAGTATTGTAGGGGACACTATAGGTAGAGTTTTTATTTATTTGCTTATTTTGCTCTTTACCATTACAAAAAGCTACATTAGGTGATCATTTTGTGTGAGTGGACCAATTGAGCCACATGGTGTCCCGAAAAATGTGCTGCCCTTGAAAAAAATTATTTTGCGAAAAAAAAAAGTGATGTCAAAAGGTCAGCGTTCTTGCAAAGTAAAAAAAAAAGCACAATATGTTAGTGCGTTTTAGCAATCTGCTCCAAAACATGCTCAAAATGTGTCTTCCCCAGCGCACCGCTGACTCTTGGAGACACCTGGGCGGACTGCCAACGCTCTCTTCACCATTCAAGACCGTTCAACATCGCCGGCTGCTGCAAAGCCGCCCCAATCTGCTTGCCCAACTGTTACTTATGAAAGTACTACAGATCAATAAGCTGTGTGCAGCGACAGACTGTAGACTGTAGGGCTAGACAAACACCCATAAGTGATAGTTAGAAGACAGGAGTGCACCACAGCAAACCTGCTTTGAAAACTTTGAAGGAAAACGAAGTTAATAATCCCAGGCGAGTGAAATTGACAATGCCGGGTCCATGCTACGGTGTTACACTGAGACTTGATTGAGTAATTTGTACACAATGGAGTCGCATAAGTCACACAAACACGATCTGGGTCCATTCTAATGAATGTTTTTAAGGGAATTTTTATCATATTCTTTTCCTCAGATTGTCCCATTCTGCTTACTGGCTAAGTCTTCCATCATTGTCCATCATCACGCTACCAAGCTTGGAGGGTGAAAGCTAGCAGCATACGTTTATTACAAGAAAGACCTGGTCAGGATAGAACCCATACAGACTCATATCACCAAAATACACATATACATTACTGTATACAATAATCCATTCAGAAGCACATTGACCTCTCAGGAAAAACAGTCGAGTCTCCTTCTTTATGAGGCCTTTGAATTCATCAATAGATAATAATCTATAATCTTTTCACTAATGTAGTGTCATTGCACACAGTTAGTGGAGAACACTAACCACCTCTACATCAGCTAACAGGCAACCAAGCTGGTTAGTGTCTTGCTGAGTAACAGCAGATAAGGACGGGTGGTGGAACCATCCAAAGAGAGCGAGGCCAATTGTGCTCTCTTGGACTTACGGATGGCTGTGGCATCATCAGGCGTTGAACTCCCAATCTCCAAATGATAGGGCCCAGGTAGGACACTTAGTACAGCCAGTAGCAAAAAAGCTATGAAGGCAGGCCAGGGGATAGAGAATGAGTGAGATGATACCAGCAGCCAATGGGAAAAAAGGTGAGTGTCGCTGCACATGGTTCCATTGACCATATAAACAAGTAACTCACTCAATTTCATCTGCATAGAGCTGAAATGGAAAAGTTCCCTGCGAGCTCCTCGAACTGCAAGCGGCCGCCCACTAATGTTCCCCGGCCTTATTGCTATTCTCTTTAACCGTCTTCAGTCCAGAATGAACTCAAAGGCTCGGATCATACACACAAACCCACGCCCACACACCAGAATCGGAACTTACTATGCGCCGCCTTGAATGGCATGAATTAGCCGGGCACAGATTGCAAAATTTGGTCTGATTATAAGCGGCGGCTTTGAGGGAATAATAAAAAATAAAAAGAGGCCTAAACACAAAAACGTGTCTCATTACTAAACACTGCATATCTGGCACTCCACACAATCCAATTACAGCATGCAAATGATGCTGGACTGTTTGAAAGGGGGAGTGTACTGCTGCTGATAGCCCTACCTTTATCGGGTCATGCACACACACACACACACACACACACACACATTCCCTCTCCACAGACAGGAAATCATGCATGAATACATACATAGAGATCCACAAAGACACACACACACAACCACACAATGTCTATTCCGCTCTCTCTGCAGCATGCGCCCCTCACACACTCGTTCTGGCAGAAAACGTCCGTCACCAAAACACACACACACACACACATTCGTATACAGTCCAGGTTCGATGAGCCAGGTGGTGCGGACAGGTGTTGAGTGTGTGTTGCCTTTTGAACGCCACTGTGCACTTGGCTTGCTTCCAGTCAGCTGGAATGGCAAAGCTGCGCGCACACACACACACACACACACACACACAAACACACACACACTTCACGCATCTCTTCACCTGATTGGCTCATTATGGGAGGATAGGGTGGAAGAGCTTGACGCTCCATGTTCGTGTCATTTGCAACAGCGCCCCCTCTTCAACCCCCCCCCCCCTTTTGTTCCTTGCCCTCCCCCCTCCCTACCCTCCCTCCCTCCTTCCTTCCACACTCGCTATGCATGGGCAGCCTACTCTGTGAGCAACAGCGAGGCTACTTATGCTGCGGCGCCGGACGGCAATTTATACGAATAACGGTGCATCCGAGAGAGCAAACGAGAGTGTGGAAAGCAAGAAAAAAAAAGATGGACAGAGGGAAAGAAGAAGCCGTAGAAGAGGAAAATCACTTCTTAAGAGACAGAAAGCGAGAGGGTACGAGGGTGAGCGAGAAGATAAGGGAAGGGATCGGGAGCGTGAGAGAGAGAGAGTGAGAGAGAGAGAGAGAGAGAGAGAGAGAACCCCTGCTGATGACATTTCCAAGCTCGGAGACGGCAGACAGTGGAATAAATGAATATAATTAAAGAAAGAGTGAAAAAAGAGAGGGAATAAATTGAGCAGCTTGTCTCCTGTCTGCCGTCCTTCTGTTTATGAGCAGGCAGTAATTGCTCGCCGTAGCCCCAGGTTATCATAAACAGAGGAATCGCGACTGGCTTGCGGGACTTGCGTCCGTGTTTGTTTCATTTATTTATTTAAATTTTTTTTATTATTATTATTATTATGACCATTATTATTATTTTTCTTATCCGAGTGCGGTCGGTTTCGAGGTGCCACAATGAGGCTGAATATTCATGTCGGCGAGCGCTCGGCCCTTATTAACGCCTATTTGCGCTTGCGTTAGCAACAACAGCTCAGGGCATTTTAATAAAGGCTCTTGTTTCGAAAAACCAAAGGGAAATGTGGTGGGGCGGGAGGGGGAGGGAGGTGTTGGGGGGTGGGGGGTGGGGGGGTGGGGGGGTGTTGCTCTGTACAGGCTCCGCCCCCCACATTAACGACGCTGTCCTGCTCTTATCTGCATATTCATCCCCGCCTGCACAAATGGGCTCCCTCATTCGCTTAATGAGGGCACTGATTGGATATTAGCCTCTTAAACGCCGCGTGGCTTTATCGCTGAAGGGAGGCAAGCGAGGAAGGCCGGCGTTTTTGAGTCAGCATCTCTTTGTCATTAGGCGGTAATGGAGGAATAGTGATTCAGCAGCACTCTGGATGTTCTGTCGCTCGCCATAACGCCGCCTGTGTGCTGACGTCACACTAGCGTTTAATTAACAAGCGCGCTCTGGTTTGCAACGTGCACGGAAGAGGCCATATTTCCCACATTTCCGCCCAGTCTCTGCGATTGTCAGGTGAAATCTATCAGTCCCGGCTCCCTGCCTATTAACAGCTAATGTCCACAAGCTCATCTGTCGGGGGGAGTAATTGGAATACATGTGAGGGCAAACATTCGAGGCAAGTGGGGCAAACCCGCACCAGATGAATTGGCAAATTGGCATTTGATTAATATGATACTTGACCCCCATAATCACATTCTTTACAACGGACCGGTGACACCTATTAACCACAGTAATCACTTTTGCTGGTGGCGTGTGTTGCAGGACCATGACATATGGCCGCCTTATTGAAATAGATGCTCGAAGTGGGAGGCAGGAATCCTAATAGGCCCTGCATTTATACCGTCCCAAGGGAGAAATATCTGACAATATGTACAATTATTTAGCCTTCTGTGAGATCCATGGGAAAACTGGACTCCCCCCTCCCCCTCTTTGAATCCTATTTGTGGTGCTGATGGCATTCCCTCTGCACTGCGTTTTGAAAGACAGGAAATGACATTGCTAACCTTGGGACTCACTTTAAAGGAAATAATGTCTTTGAGATGACGAGAATAAAGTTTGCATGAGAATTTTTCTCTCTTTCTTTGATGGAAAAATGAAAACACGTTGAAGGCGCGGTTCAGACATCTTTGGGGCAATGGGAAGGCAGCGCTGAGTTTTTAATCGCACTTTGTTTAATGTTTTATCATATCAAAATGGTCTGGGAAGGCGACTCTTTTTGGGGCCGAGTGGTTGACGGTGTAGGCTTTTCTCGAAGCAATTGTTCAATCTTTCCGCGGTGAAACGGTGTAAGAAAACTCGGAAACCTGACACTGTTCACTCGTAAACCTTGCCTGCGATTTGTGTAACTGCAACTAAAATTTGGAATGCTGCAAAATAATTGGAATGACATGGTAAAACTGCGCATTCTTGAGGTTCCTTCATGGTTCCTGGCTAATTATTGTTGAGGTTTTAATCCTGAAAGTCCTCCTGAAAAGGTTCTTCAGACTCATTCATCCCATTTACAAATTAAAAAAACCCACTGAAAGGTTCTATAAGGAAATCAAAGTTCTTTATTGGGATTTCCATCACTCCACCTTTGCATTTAGTATCTTAAATCTAGTTTCAACTATTTTTCACTTTGCCCAGCCCTCGCCATGAATGGAGCACCCCAAACGGTCTGATTATAGCTAGCGTATCACTTCCAGCTACATCCTCTGGTGCTATCTTCTCCAGGTGTCAGTTCGGGCCCTTCTTCACTCTTTGATAGACTGGGGAGTGGCCACCGCGGCCAATCTCTGGTCATTCATTTGCGGGTAATGATTTTGGAACAGGGCTGCTAATAGGGCATTATGGGAGTCCCTGGCTCCCCTGACAGCTGATTAATGTCCACTGTGATGACATCAGCTCCGAGAGGGAGTAGATAAAAGAACACTTGTATTGGAGGGAGCAGGATGATGAACGAGCGGCCACACCAGCGACTCATCTCATTACGGGACTACAGCCTGCCGGCCATTTAGCTAATGTAGCGAGTCATTGTGTGCCCAGGGACCCCGGGCCGCAGGTTTGGAAATTAATGATACGCTAAATGTATGATATGGAGTTTGACCCTGCATAATACACCGGCGTATAGGATTAACCTTGCCTTGTCAGACGGCGCCATTGTTGTGCCGCATGCTGCGGCGGCACATACAAGCAGGTGAAAAGAGATATTTACACGAAGCCGTACCTGGATTTGAGATTCATTTCATGGGCTGCGGCTAAGCCCCTAGAGAAGGATTAGGCGAACAGAGAGAGTGTGCTTTCAGAGTTGGCTGAAATGAACCTCTCGTTTTTAAAAGGCTGGGATGCACATGCAAGGACAGAGGCAACTAGAGTCTTTATTCCAGGCAGCCTTCATTAATAATCTCTCTAGAAATGAAATAATCTCCTGAAAACATCTGGGAGAATGCATGGGACAATCGATCAAAAAAATGTATATTTTTTGCAAGGATGGGCTAAAATCTAGTATTTATAACCATGTCATCAGAAGACATACTGCTTAAGTAAAATATTACACCTGAGGTGCATACTGTATACCTAACTATTCCTAATGTGGCCATTTATTAGTTGGTGGACACTTTTTCCTTCCAACTGTGTGCTAATGGAAATCCACATTGGATAAAAAAAAAGCTCATTAGTCATTATGTTGACTCCATTACAATATGTTTGACTGCATTTCAGTTAAGCTGTGAGAATAAGAAAAGACTAAAAGGATCAACGTCACTGTAAGGTCGATTGACCTGACTTTAATATGGCAGCACATTTCTCCACAAATCCTGGGATTCTGCAAATCCCCAGATAACTCTACATTACTTATAAATAAGTGTGTCAGAAAGGGTTCCTTGGTGCTGTCATAGAAGAACCACCGTTGGTTCCAAGCAAGACTTGAAGTGTCATAGAAGAACCAATGTTGGGACCCTAAAGAGACTTGAAGTGTCATAAAAGAACCAATGTTGGTTCCCTAAAGAGGCTTCAGGCATCACAGAAGAACCATTGCTGGTTCATAAAGAGACTAGAAGTGACACAAAAAAACTGTTGGTTCCTAAAGAGAATTGACATGTCAGAAGAACCACTGTTGGTTCCCTAAATAGACTTAAAGATTCATAGAATAACCACTGTTGATTCCCTAAAGAGGCTAGAAGTGTCATAGAAGAACCAATATTGTTTCCTTATGAGACTTGAACTGTCATAGTAGAACCTCTGTTGGTTTCAAAGGAGTCATGAAGTGTCAGAAGAATCAATGTTGGTTCCCTAAACAGACTTGAAGTGTCACAAAAGAACCACTGTTGGTTCTGAATGAGACTTGAAGTGTCATAGAAGAACTACTGTTGGTTCCAAAAAAGACCTGACGTGTCAGAAGAACCATCTTTGGTTCCCTAAAGAGACTTGAAGTGTCATAGAAGAACCTCTGTTGGTTCCAAACAAGACTTGAAGTGTCAGAAGAAAGATTTTTGGTTCCTAAAGACACTTGAAGTGGACTGTTCACAAGGAATCACTGGGGACAAATGGGATGTGTGAGTGTAAAGAACCTTGTAAAGTTTAAAGAACCATAATGTAAAAGTTCTCCACAAAGTCAAGCCAATCCAAGCCAGGAGCCGTGTAGGAAGCTTCTAATACTGAAATAAGTTTCATTCTTTTTTCCACCTTCACCAAGGGTAAGGCCCCTTTCTGCTCATCCCACGAGGCAAGTGTAGCAATACAAATCTTCATCAGAAGATGAAAGAAGCCTGCAAGGTTCTAAGGAGAGGCTAGAGTTAGCCAACTAATCACTTCAGCTTAGGAACTTGATTGAAATGGGTAAAAAAAAAAAAAAAGCACATAAGAATCAGGACCCAGAAGAGCTGGATTAAAATCGCAGCCACGAGCGATGCTTTACCTATGTTAACCTTGACTAAATGATAAGTGGATCCTGACACATTCGGTGAGATCAGTGGAGACAGTGGTCATTTACAGCCAGTGCGCTCGCCTTCAAAGGCCTGAGAGTTGGCCATTTACGGCCTTTTAGGTACCAAACAATCACACATTCGGAGGGGTCACGTTTCACAAAAGAGGCAGCCGGGGCCGTGCACTCAGCCACCGGGCCACTCTTAATGGCTTCAAACCATGCAGAAAATTATTCGCTGACCCCTCGCGCACCTCCGCGTGTGGGGCAGCTGTAAAACATCCCTGCTTTTGTCGAGGATTAGAACGGGCGGAAATCTGGCCTTATTATTGAAGAGCCTCCCCATTTTCATTCCTTTTCAGCCGTCCAATATTCATTAAAGAGGGATTTCGGCACATTAGTGAAAGGGGGGGGGGGGGGGGGTTTGGAAGTAGCCCCTGGAGACGGTGTTTGCGTTTCAGCACCCGGGCCCTGTAATTCTGTCAGACACTCGTGTGAAGAGGGGGCAAAGGAGCGAGCGAGGCAGGGCGAGGGAGGGGTTCCCACTTACCGGCGATTTATTACCTACACCAGCTGCCCTCTCTGTAAAAGGTAATTGCATCCAGTTGTAACAAGCTAATTGATTGCTAATTAGATAAATCAGCACTCGAAGAGCTGTCAGGCACTGACGGATGGAGGCAGAAGTCATGTGGCCCAGCAGGAGGGGTAGGATTGGGTGTGTGCGCATGGAGGGGGCGATGTCGTCGAACAGAAGGATCAGTCGAGGTGTGCTAAGAAGGGGTCGAGGGGAAAAGGAAGATAGTAGCAGAACGAACAGATGAGGACAAACCGAAAGAGGGGGGGGGTGCAGAAGAGCAAAGGAGGGGTGGTGGTGGTGGTGGGGGTTCAAAGCAAAGTGCTGGGTGACAATGCAAATCAAAAAGGGCTGGGTAAACATGATTGATTCGGGTGGAGGCTGACGGAAAAGAGAGAGGAACTGGATTGAATGGACAGCTGGATGTCTGCTGCGACTCCCCGGCCACCAGGCAGTAACCGGCACTTTCTCATGTTAATGCGGCTTGGGATCGCCTGGCCATTGAATGGAGCGCGCTGATCTAAACAGGAAGAGAATGGTGGTGTTGGGTGGGGGTTGGGGGGGGGGGGGGGGGATTCCCCAGGGCACTCTTCAACAAAAAAAACAACAAAACACCCCAACCTCTAACAGAAAGTAAGCGGGAGTCTGCAGGATGAAGTTCTT
>JBBPDA010000081.1:32269416-32296237 GCA_037974385.1 Arnoldichthys spilopterus
CCTCCCCCCCTCCCCCCCCCTCCACCAACACAATCTTCAGCAACAAGAACAACAAAACATACCAAACTCTGACAGAAAGTAAGCGGGAGGCTGCAGGATGAAGTTCTTGGCCTTGTTGTCATGGCTGGTCAGATGTTCTCCTGACACTAAGCAAGTAGACATGGAACGTTCGGTCGTGAAGTGCTAATCATTGCTACCTGCTATGACGTAACCGCGTGACAGAGCGTGCCCGGAGATCTGGGGTGTAATTGACAGGATTAGACCCTCTATCTCATTACGACAAGTGGACTGCCGCGTCATTGTGTGGAAGCAGCAGTCCTTCCCCCTCAGGCTGTTATCTAACCACCAGGCCTGCAGACAGCCTGGCAGTGGCTGAATGGTGAGCAAAGTGAGTAAGCAGAGGTTGCTTAGCACGACGAGCCTTTCAATGATCGCTCAGCGTAAGGAGGGGTGGGGTGGGGGGTAGTGGGTGGCTTTGCCCAGGCCTTCCATTGACATAACCTTGGACCAAATGCAGAAGTGTTGGTGCTTGACCACAGTCTGCAGATTCCGCAAGCTTTTGAGGCTACACATTTTTTTGACATTACTTTATTAGGTTTGCGTCTCCTGCCACTGTGAGGTCAACCCCTCATACCTCCATTTCCTTTTTCTTTTGGATGACCTTTGAAAACAACCAATAAAAGCAGCACTTTTTGCATTGTGTGGGGCATTTTTTTACGAACTGACCAATAGAAATGGTCCAAATCTACCTGGAATGAAAAATTGCACGACATTAATGGACATTAGGTTAAGTTGGGTCAAGTTCAGAACATTTTACAATTTACATTTTAACTTCATGTATAAAATATATATAAATATATCTGTAAGTTGGGCATTGGTGGCCTAGTGGTTGGGGACTTGCCCTTATGATCAGGAGGTCACAATTCACATCTTGACCCAGATGCCACTGAGGTTCCCTTGAGTAAAGTACTGTCCTGCTACGCTGCTCCACCGGGTGCTGTTGATAGCTGCCCGCTGCTCCACATGTGGGTGGGTTAAATGCAGAGGTCACATTTCATTGTGGTGCACGTTGCGTGATTGGGTGTTTTCACAATGACAAACTTTCACTTCACTTTCACTTTATGGTTATATATGCTGGAAGAAATGGCCAGAATGAATTTACACGGTAAATGGAGCACAGTAAAGACCCGGGCTGATAGCATTTACGATAAAAATAAGACATACGACAATACTTACGTATCAGACCTGCTGTTATGACTGCGGTGTGATTGCTGTGGCTGTATAATGGCTGTTTTGAAGAAATGAAAGGCCTATTTTCTCTGTTTGAACATCAGTATGTAAACATGGTCCTCGAACTGTCCAAGGAGACTCAGGCCACCCCCCCCCCCCCCTCACTACCGTTTAATCTCCCTGATTATGCAGACATCACTTAGGGGTTGCCATGGCCACGGAACCCTGTTGGCAAGCCAGGCCAAGCCCCCACTGTCTGGTAAGAAGCAGCCAATAGAGCGGAGAGGAACCAAACTGCTATCGCCACATTGATTTTGTTCCCGGGCAGCAGGACATATTTTATTCTTTATATTACAACAGCCCTCCACCATCTCTGCCTCTGAATAACATTTTTTTTCCTCCCACAAGTCTCCTGTTTATGAGAAAATTCAATATGGCCTCCAAAGTGGCTGCAGCGAGGCTCACGGTGGAAGCTGCTGGACATAAGCACAGACTGATATCAGGTTACAACGGAGGGTTTCAGGCTGTGACCCTTACCAAAAACCCCCCCCCTCAACACACACACACACTCTCTCTCTCTCTAGCCCCCCCCCTTCTTTCCAGCTGACCCACCAAAGTGGGGGTACTATACAGGCCTATTGAGTTCCGGCCCTGCTGGCATGCGACATGCCCATTCTTCGCATGCTGCAGCAGCGCAGTGGGTGGCATGGACCCAGTGCAGTTGCTGCATGATTTACAGCTTGACGGGACAGGGGGTTTATTAGAATGAGCTACTTAGTGGGAGTCTAAAAGGAGCCTAGCCCCCTGGTTTATCGACATCCATGCTACATGACATGGTCTTCTAAGATCCATGGGTGTGAAACCGATTAACTTTTTAGACTTTTTAGATAATTAATTCAGTAGTAAACAGTAATTTATGCAATTACGTAGCTTTGGTGTATTGACAGGTTGCCATTTTTTTGTACAGATAATATAAAATAAAATAAAATAAAATGAAAAAAAATGTAAAAAATATTGAAAACAAAAATATACGTATCTGTATATATGTAAGCATAGGTTTCATCAAATTAAGTAAATTATGAATCAATTATGAATCAATTATGAATAAATAAATATGACTTCTCATTGGCTGTATGTGTTTAAATGTGGCCAGGTTCAAGCTTTATTGTAATTAACTCCAGTCTTCACATGAGACTTAACTATAGTGCGGGTCAAACATATATCCCCTCCACCGCTGTAGATGTAAATCAAGCAGAATGAAGCACCCTGTGTAGGTCTCATGTAAGACTCGCTTGGTGCTTTCATGCTTGACCCCATTTAAAATGAATGAGTCACAGTTTGTGTGTGTGTGTGTGTGTATTGGTGAATGTGTTTGTGTACACTCTCAGCCCTCCTGCTGAGTCCTTGCCCATTTCTCTGTGGCTTGTCTCACCACTTGTCCTTCCAAGAAGAAGCATAAGACAAGAACCAATTGCACCTAACATGGAATGTATAGGCGTATAGTCCACTGCATGGAGAATGGAGGCCAGTTTTCCAGCCTAAACCAGGGGCAGTCATTTTGAAGACCATTCTTGCACAAAAAAAAACAGAAAATCATCTCAAATTATACTTATATTATTATAATAGACACCAATGGGCTGTTGACTAAGTATACAACCAAATAGGGTTAGATGAAGGTTAGACTGAAAAACTATCCAGTGTTCAATTTCATGAAGACTAGCTGAGGTTTTTAAGACCACCAATAGGCAAGACCCCCAAATGTTACATATGTTGAAAAAATGCAGTGACACTGACATTGGTTGGACAAACGTTGCAACCAGCCATTGTCCAACTGACACTAGTAAAGCAGCATTGCATGCTCTTGTTGATCAAGCAGCATCTTGGTACATGTCTAGGCTGGACCAAGTGATCTACACTTTGACCTCTACACCACAGTGTTGGGGGGGGGGGGTTCCTCTGTATTCCTCTTTTGAGAATGAGGGATCACTTTTGCACCTCTCTTTCATTTGTTTTGCAAAAAAAAAAAAAAAAAAAAAACCTTTGGGGTGGAACATTGCTGTCTAGACGGCCGGACATAAAAGAGGCAGCGACTGTTCATGCGTGTCTCTTCCTTGCCTTTGTCCTGCATCCCCCTTCGATCTCCTCCGGCTCCTTTGCCCGCAGCCCCGGCATCATTGTTGGAGGACAATGCACTGTCACTGCCGCTTCCTAAACTTGTAGGGCCGTCGCGCTTCCCCCCGAAGCGAGCAGCGGGGCGGCGGCTGCCACGGAGCGGCCATGCCAATCAGCCAGCGTTCAAACATCATGGGACAGGCCTGGTCTCCTGGACCCTCCCTCAGCGAAGAGGGGAATCTCAGACATGGGCCTATGCGGGAGGTGTCAGTCAAAATGAGGACTGGGTTTGGGGGGAGTGACCGCAAGGAACTTGGACCATGAGGATGATTTAAGACAGACTACGATTCAAGTAACACATGCTGTGGCTAGTTCATCTTGAAGACGTTGACCAAACATCTAAGGACTGGTGAATCAATACTAAAGTATCTATCTTAAAGTTTTATTTTGAGGACCAGTTCGTAGATAATGATATCAGTTTGACCACAAATTTGTGATGAAATTGAAGTGTGTTTGATGCTGAAAAATATGGGAAAAAAATTGAAGTTGCAGGGTAGGAACCACTTTTTCCACCGCCCTCTTTCTCTGTTCATCTTACAGGCAGGTGTTGTTCAGGTAAACATAGACTTTTGACACCCATTATTTCTAGTATATCACAATATTACAACATAACTTCAATATTTCAGTAAATGGTCAATGAATAGGGACATTTTGGCTTAGACTTAACAGTTTAGCAGTGGTAAGTCAATGGCTTTAAGGTATATTTTTTGATGGCTCCATGTATTAATATAGAAACATAAACGATGGCTGTAGAACTGCACAATGTACTACATTTTGATTCAGAGTGAAAAGAAAACCAGGCACATCGCGTATCCCTTAGGCTAACACGCTGATTTCAGAATTGGAGGGCATAAGCAATGCCAGATAGCTCTAAGAGACATTGTTATAAGACAGAAACTAAGACACCGAACTCACAAATGGAGGTCCAGTTAAGGTCAGCCAAGGCTTGTTTTGTCAGATGTTGAAATATTCCTACAAAACTTCCAATTTTGGCAGATGCACATTTCAGATTGGCATCAGTAAGTTATCAACGTCAACAGTACGTCCAAACGGGAGTGTGCAGCGTTCCAACAGAACATTCAACGTTTCTGAAGAAAATTTAGAGGCATTTCTGCTGCCGAATCGATGTCATTCTTCCTTTGGCCAACAGTGCAGGAAATTTGTTTTCTTCTCCTCCTTCTTGGCCTCTGTGGGCCAAAATCATTTCATCGGAGGCTTCGGCTTCAAATAATTTGGCCTGAATGGTGGGGGGCCTTCGCTCCTTTCTCCGCCGCCTTATCGGCACTCTTAATGAGTACATCTTTTCTTCGAGTTACCCGGGTAATTTATTCCGGGTCGCCTAAAGCCTCCATCACAATGAGCCGACTCACAAAACAAACACAGACAAAGCCAATGTTAATTTTCTTATTATCGGCCCCTTAATTATTTGTTGTGCGTGATAACTGCTTTCAGCGGGTGTGATATCAGCAATAACCTTCTGGCTGCAGCGTCAAGGGGGCCTTGTTGAGCTCTCTCCGCTTTCACCCCCCCTTTATTAAGACAATGCGGCGGCAAAACGCAAATACCCCTTTATTGCGCTGCCTCCTTCTCGAAACAGAGGAATAAATATTATAGATTAATTAATCCGTGCTGATTATAATTTAATTAGGTTGCCTCCAGAGGGCGAGGCACACTTTTTTTTCCCTGCCGCCTTCAAATTCACTACGTGCGAAGAGTGCAGTCACTCTTCATTGCCTAAAGGGCTTTGTTCATAGGAGTATTCCTGTCACGTACATTTGCACCGCAGATGTAATACATTTGTTGCTATTGTTGTCGTCAGACTTCATCTGTGGTGGGCTATAATCTGCTGTTTGAAACTAAATCACTCAAAGTGGGAAATTATCCTGTATTTCATTAGCTAGACCTTAAAATGACTGCAATTATCTTTTTTTTTTTTTTTTTAAAAATTGGCACATGAAACGGCAACGTAAAATTTGACCACAATTCAAACCAGGTTAGAATTAATTTTAAAATATATACTAAATTCACCAATATCAATGTAGTCCCAGTCTGTAAGGAACGAATATATCTAAGTAATTTTTACACAATTTAAAAAGCATCAGTCATCCTTTAGAATTTATGAAAATTTTATGATAATTGACCAATAAAAATGCTCCAGTAGTTCTCAGAAAAACACAACTTACATTTGGATCCATTTTCAATGGAGAATATGTTTCTGGTTTTTCGGATATACAATAAAATGATATGCCAAACCTTTAGGGCTTTTATTTTTGAAAATTGTAGGAAAGTTTTATGCTTTAAAAACCACATGCTTTATCCAATATTATCATAACTGATCATGTTGTTAGTGCAGTTGGATCACCCTCCATTTTTACACCCCTTGTTTGTATTGTGGTATGCAAGAAATCTTCACTGATTTTGCTCAGCAGAGGTTACGACCATTGTTTGTACTTTCTGCCTTGACAAAACTTGGACTCTGGGGTAAAAGCGTTAGCTTGATTCCAAGGATTTGCACAAACGAACAAAGACTGTGTACTATTAGAAGTAGTAGTTATTACCCATGATGTCATTTTACATTAAAACAAGTGGAGAAATTTAGGTCCGTATTTCAACATTTGCATGTATAACATGCAGCTAAAGAAATTCTTTCACTTCCAAGAGTTACTGCTTTAGTATTTACCACCACAGTGTTGCTAAAATAACTCGTGGACTAATGGAAAAAAGTCCCCAAACAGAACCAGGGGAAATGGTAGCCTGGTTGACCCTTAGACCTTTTTTAGCACGACTAATTGCGCAGCCTGTGTGTGTTTACTGTTCCCTGGAACGCACCAACATCTTCACCTGTAAAGTGTCTGGCCTTGAAGATGGTGCGAGCAGGTGGCAGAGTGGGCCTGTAAAGTGTATGCAAATATCCATGGCTATAAGTGCACACACATGCCTCTGTTTGTGCGTGTGTGTGTGAGTGTGTCGGAGTGTGTGAGTGTATCTAATTTAGGCCAGGCCTGGGCAGCCCATCTGCTGTTGTCCACTGGTGTGGGCTCCCTTCAGAAGCTCAACGCGCATTCCTCCAGTGGCCTTGTGCTGGACTGGGTAACTTGACCCCCCGGTACAGGTGCAATGCGCAAGGTGTCCGTCTCCCCACTCCCATACATCATCATCACTGCCGCAGCATTCCCAGAATTCCACCTCACTTTACCACGCCGGACCCCCAGGCCGTAACTTGCGTGTCCGTGGGCTGAAGGCGAACTGATTGCTTTTCCTACCTCCCACATGCGGAACAGGTGCTTGCTCCCACGGGACAGCTAAAGCCCCTGCTGCGAGAGCTTGAGTCATGTGCTGGCTCCGTCAACTTTGACCCCATGTGGCACCTGCACCGGCGCTGGTGGAAAATGGTGGATCATCTGGACCAGTGTTTGTCTGACAGGAGACGGACAAGCTGAGAAAGCGCATCTGCCCGAGGAAAGCCTGTTCGAGCTGTATTACTTTTACCTTGTGAGGTAAAAGTGAGTCTATAGACAGTCATGACTGTATGACAAATCAACAAAATTCATTTGACCAGGGGTGTCATTCTTTTCCCAGTTCAAACCAACATCCAGCATTTGAAGTATTATGAAGTATCCAAAATCTGAAGACCTCACTTCAGTGAGTCTTACAGTAGACCTGACCATAATGTGTGTTGCTAAGAGTGGGGTGGTGCTGACGTGTACATCTGGACTATGACCTTTAAGTGCAGGCTGTCTGTGGGAAACGTACACCAACACTGGGAGACGTTAATGTTCATGCCACACAAATCATCCAGTCAAATCCCAATAAATTACATTATACCACCTCCTCTGGTTGAACCAATCCATAACAAAGCACTTATGATGAAGATAGAAATCTCTTGTGATTTTTTATTTGAAAAAAAAAAAAAAAAAAGATTGTCTCACACATGACACCTAGAAATCTTTATTTAAAAGTGGAATTAAACATGTCGACATTTCAATTTAATCGTTTTTTTTGTTTTGTTTTTTTGTTTTTTTTCAGTAATCATTGATGACTTTCTGTTTTACTTGGGCTAAAATACATTCCATATAATTCTCTATTAAATAATTTTTAAGTTTTTGCATAAATATGACCTAAAACATCATCAGTTTTTGTCCTTAGTGTATAAAGAATATCACAATTAAATAAATATTCTGTCATTTTATTATATGCAGTATTAAATATCAGTCAGTGGCAAAAAAATGTGAACTTCTAGGATTAGCAGTCAGTTTAAAAGTGAAATCAGAGTTAAATATTTCTCTCAATGGTATGACAATCAGGCATGAGTGGGCACTTTTTTAAAATGAAAATAACAGGGACCTATTAAAATCTGATCCTTACCACACATTTGTGTATCATGGCATGTGACTCCACCAATCCTCAGTCAGACAGACCATTTACAATCATTGTTACACTTCACAGGAGTGGTTGACCAACAAAGATCGCTCCAATAGCAAGAACGCTGCATCCGAGCATAAGAACATAATCCCATTTCTGAAACATGGTGGTGATAGTATTGAGATCTGGACCTGTTTTGCTGCATCTGGGTCAGAACAGCCTGCCACTTTTGATGTAAATTATGATGAGATTCTGAATTATGGCAGTTAATTCTAAGGGAAAGTGTCCGGACATCTCAAAATCTCAAGAGAAAGTAAGACACGCAGCAAAAAAAAAATGGCCCAAAGCCCACAAGTCGTTCTACCAAAGAATTCTTACTTTATTTTTTTGGAATGGCCAAGTCAAAGTGACCTAAAGTACGCAGTTCATGTGAGGAAACCCAACATCTCAGAGCTGTTCTGTTTAGAGAGATGGACTAACATTGCTGATTTAAAGCTGATATGCTGATGGCTGATTAACAGTTACTGGAAACCTTTAGTTGGTTAACTTACTTTTGCCACTCAGATTGTAATACTGGATAATTTTCTTCAATAAATAAATGAGCAAGTATAATATTTTTGTTTAATTTATTCTCTCCACATTTATTCTCTCTTCAGAAAAACTGAAAATATCAAAGGGTTTACAAACTTTTAAGCACCAGGTAAAATAGGTAAGACAGAGGCTGAATTCAGTCATTAAAACAACTTGGGAAGATTGTAAAATGCACAAATGAAATGAAAGTGTGTTGACCTATCAATCTGATAAGGTAATGGTTATAAAAATAGCTAAATGCCTGAAAATGTGCTTATGCATTGTGAGGAAGTTAAACTGAATCTGCCTGGAAGAGTCTTTTACTTTGCCCCTACACGTAGTCAGTTAGAGAGACAAAAAAAAACAAGCATTGTGGAGTCGCAAAAATGTGTAAACTTTACCTCAATGCCAACAAATTACTGGCATCACAAACAAAACCACCTGGAGGTCGCCAGACACTTATTGGAATTGGGTTCTATGGTCAGATGAGACAACAAACACAAAGGTGGGTTTTGGCATAAAAAGAAGGATCATTGTACACAAAATGAATTTTCTTATTCTTAAATATGTGGGAGGAGTTTTCCTTCAGAGGCCCTGGGAACCTTATCAGCAAGCTTTTGACATGACCATCCCAGTCCCCTGACCTAAACCCCAATGAAATCCTGTGGGGTGAGCTGAAGAAGAGTCCAAAAGAGAGAGCCCTGAAGGATCTAACGAGATTCTGCATTGAAGATTGGCCTCAGACTCCTTAACCAACTCTCCAATATAGTTCTGTTGACTACATTTGCATCAATTATAGACTAGATTTGTATCTCATATTGTGAGATTGAGGTAATTGGCAATAAGGCATTTCTATGGCCTTTTACACAGCCAGTAATGATGGAAATGGCTGTTCCTTATCAACACCAAAATTCAGTCCTAGCAATGAATTTTTTGGGCTTTTTTGTTTACAACACCTCAGTCAAATAGACAATATATATATATATATAACACATATATGTAACACATAAATTTCCCCAGCAGGGGATCAATAAAGTTCTATCCTATTCTATTCTACTGTATTCTACAGGCATTTAAGGGTCTTTATGGAACTTCACAGTCATAGGTAGAGAACGTTATAGGACAGTTTTTGTTGGTCCGTGTAGGATGAACTATTTTTATTAGTCGATAACTTTGCATTGTCAAGTGTTGTGACATTGTTCCAGTCATTATTTGTCCCTAATCCTTTTCCCTGGAGGTTGTGGTGCCTTTGTAGCTGCTTGTCCATTGCTGTTATGCCAATAATCCAGTCGACAAGCCTGCCCCATCTTTCAAGCAGCCCTGACAGCAACTATTTTTAAACACTTTGAAAATGAGACTAGTTGGACGGAAACTGCCTGCCAATCCTGTTTTGCCGACATCAATACCCACATGAATGAATGATCCTTTTGCTTGACAAAAAGAGAACATAAACCATCTCACACCCATCAGCCATAACATTAACACCACCTGTCTAATACTAAGTGTGCTGAAACAGCTCTGACTGTAGTGCACTGTGTGGTCTGACCGCTTTCTGTCAGAGTCAGCATCACTTTTTACATCACAGAAGCTCTTCTGTGGGATCGGACCACACAGGCTAGATTTTACGCCCCACATGCATCAGTGAACGTTGGGTGCCCATGACATTGTTGTCGATTCACCGGTTGTCCACTCCTGGATCACCTTTGATAGGTACTAACTACTGCACACCTGGAACAATGCACAAGAGCTGCTGTTTTGGAGATGATCTGACTCTAGAACATCACAATAAGGCCCTGTCCCAGTATTTTTGTCACAAACATGAATTCAATAAGGATGGCTCTTCCTCTTTCCTAATCACTCACAATGCTATTCAGTACAGTCATCTGGTAGGTGACATCACAGAAGAGATGGTCAGCTTTCTTCTCCAAGTGCAACCATCCAATGGCATTGCGTTAGCAACTGAAAAGATGCAGTGGTGCTTAACATGACTCAGAGGAAACATCTGATAACCTTCACCCTCCCAGTGTTGGTGGTATCATGTGATAGGGGAGTCCTAGCTAGTGGGAGGAACTGAAGACATCTAAATTGGGCAAAAAGGGGAAAACAAACAGTAAAACACAGGAAATGGAAAAACTGGGAACAATAAGTAAAAAATTACAGAGACAATGAAAGGCATAGAAACAAAAACAGCCTAAGTTCTCAGGGCCCTGCAGATGGTCCAAATTCTCGCTAAGTCCTACCTCCCAAAATGTAAGTTTAGACCATGTTAATAATCTGGTGCCCTGAGGACCAGTTTGAGAACCACTGTTCATGTAAAAACCGTTTTGGCTCATAAACCCAAACAGACAAAAACAGAAGGCTACACACTACATTAAAAGGGGCAAATTACACATGAATGTTGTTAATAACTCATTAAATATTCATTAATAATATATTACACAATTGTTTACAAAGTGTTAATTATCACAAAGTAACTGATTAAGTACATAGTAACTATCAATGCAGCTAATAAGTGAGTTTTCTCATATAAAAAAATTACTGTCTGTTAATTCTTGTATGAGTTTTGTGTTAAATTTTTCTTCCATTGTGCAACTTTTGTTTGAGAATCACAGTCCTTGGGCTTCATAGGCCACTTTCACCTCTACATCTTCAGCTCCCTCACTGCTAATGATTAGCAAATAATTAACAAGACAAAGGCATAAAGACTAGTTAGTTCTCATTTAACATCTTTATATGAGTACACACACACACCAGTACTAGTTAGTACCAGATATGTAGATATAAGCAGTTAGTAGTTAATAGTGCTGGAAGTGATGTCACCTGTCAACTACAATTACTGACATTTAAATGGGCTTGTTACTTTTGTCATGGGTGAAAATATAAATGGACAATCGTGCTGGCAAGTCCATGTTGGGAAGTCTTCGCAATCATTACCACATGGTTGTTGTTGAATGAATCACTCATTTCAGCTGTTCATCATGAAGTGCATTTTTAGTGCAGCGGCTCAGGTACTCGCCAGAACTGCTGCTTAAACAGCATCATCAGTGAAAATATTATATTATATTATATTATATTATATTATACAATATTATCTTTAATCTCAGAGCTTTTAAAATTTATTCATACTTTTAGCATCTGACAGCCCACACAAAACACAGCAGACATAGTGGTTGTGTATTCCACTGCAGAGCACAACACATACAACAAAGAAACGCATTCTTGATGTTTGTCGTGCAACGTTGTATAACAAATCTCATCATCATGCATGACTATTGGGTATAGCTCAATTAAGTCAAGTCAGTACTGGCCAATGACGTTAGATTTCACAACAGCAGTTTCGAGCCAGTGGCTTTCAGTATGTGCTGACACTTTTTAAAATTAATTTAAGGTTGGTTTGTGGTAGATTTGTGATCTAAAAATAAAATAAAATTGTCATAAACACGTTTGATGATAGCTGTCATGCTAGAATTCCTGTTTTGAAACTGGCTGTTTCACACAGGTGGCACAAGCAAAACATAAGAAGCTTATGCAGCAGCAGGTATAACTTTTTTTAAAAATCCCCCACTAAAGGGTTAACAGTGACAATGGGCACAGTGAAAAAAACTTGGCAGGTGTCTTGTAGTAATAATAAAGCTACATGTATATATGTGCTTAGTCATTAATTAGAGATCTGAAGCAAAAATGTAGCAGAAACATACAAGTAACTTTTCCTAGTAATTAAGTTTTGAACTAATGGCCATAAGTAAACTGTATGCTCAGTTACTAATTACATAGTTAAACAGGTGTAACTAATGCTTAATAACAGTTATCTAATGCATACATTCATTTAAATATTAGAATATAATTAATTATTTTCCTTCAACTTTTAACGTAATGTTTTGCCAACTTGTTTCTCCTTTTTTCATTTAGTTAAGGTGGAAGTGAGTGAAAACATTCAGAAAAACGTATTGTGCAAACGGTTACATAGCGCACAGTTCTCTAGAAGGATAAGTGAGACACACTTCTAGGACAATGTATCATATGGGCTTAGTTTTGAAAGCAATATATTATGCGGGTGCAACCCTTGGCTTGAGCTAGCTACTTTCCAGTGAGGGTGGGGCCTACCACTGCTGTCTAAATGCTTGACTGAAAAGAGCACCAGCAAATTACATGGAACATGCAGTTTGCCATTAACAGGCTTGTGCTTTGCCTGTTTGTTCAAAGGAGAGTATTCCTTTTAAAGTACTATACACTCATCACTGTTCTTTAACTAATAGTTGAACCAGATTATTTTATTTTTGTGTGCTTCTGAGTGGAACCAGGTATTATTGCATTATTCATTTGCGTTGACTGAAGTCATTTAAATGATGCCCAATGTGACAGTTTTGGATGATTATTTATTAAAGGAAGAAACGGATTAAAACACGAACTGTCAATAAATTAAAATGCCAACTAATTGATTAAGATTCACAAATTAAAGATAAATAGCTGAATAAATAGATAAATAGGTTTTGGCCAAGTTTGACAATTTAGCATTGTAACATATTATTTTTTTTCCATTTCACATCCTGGAATACCCCTGTACACTTGAGATTTCCCCCAGCACAACTAACCATTTCCCTACTCACATACATGATGTGCCTTCTATGGAAATTGTGGATCTTTTCAACATACAACAATCAAATATTTCACCCTCTTCAATACATAAAGATAAAGGTAAAAGGGAAAAGTGGCTTTTTCAGTCATTTCTTAGCCATTAATAGATGTAATATTCTTCTGTGGTGAGAGTAAGTTCACACTTGGCCTTCAAAGTGAAAAGAAAAATATCTTTTTGTAGGCATGTCGCATAAATGTCAACACAAACCCAAGCCATAACATTTGAGCTTCATATGGGAAGCTAAAACGAAAAGCTGTCTTTGGTCTGCACCACTGTTACTGTGGCCAAACAACTTTATCTGCATTTTTTCCACAAGGCCTGGTCTCTCCTGATGTTCTCCTGATGTTCTTTGGCAAACTGTAGTCTTGCTCTATAGTTCTTTGTTGAGAGCAAAGTTGGTCAAATTTGTCTAATTGGATGTATGCACTTTCACACAAACAGTTGTTACCTGCTGATTCAGTGATGAAAATCTGGGGTTCTTGAAGACTTCTTTTCACATCACAGTCTGGGGCAGCCAGTCCTGGACAAATTGGCATTGAATTTTAAATATACAATACACTTTGTAGTTTCTTTACTGTGGAATGATTCATTTTTAAACAATGTAGAGATCTTTATAAATCTCTTGCCAAACTCAAATGCATCCACAACTTTTTGTCCGAAGACTTTCTGAAGGAGGCATGATGACACCACAGACTTCAGCACCAAAGAGAACGCCAGGATGTCAGGTTTAAATAAGATCTGTTCCACCTTCAGGAGCCTCAGTCTACTTTCATGGCATGTACTTGTTTCCTCTGTCCTGATTGTCACTTTGGATAAAATCGTCAACCAAATGAATAAATGTAAATGTAAATGTACTTTTCAATTTAAAAATGACAATTTTATATATTAATCTAAGTAGCCCAGTAGCCCTACACAATATAATATTGCTTGAGATAAAACTGCTATAAATGTTGATGATGTCTTGCATCTGATTGAAAGATCACAGTCTTGGCTTTACCTCAGCTGTGCTGCAGCTGATTTAGACATGATTATAAAAAGCAGAGTAGAGTTACTGCATGCTCTTTTCATTTTGTTTGCCTGGAGCCCCTCCAGGAGTGCCCTCTTATAATGTTTAAATTTTCTGGCAAAATGCAGCTCCCTCAAGTTGAAAGAATGCTAAACCATTGCCACATGCAAGGACTGCTGAGAATATAAAAGAAAACACGAAAATAAAGCAGCATCTCTGCGTGTTTGTTTAGAGCTCGACCTCTGGGCCTTCTCATCATTAACATAAGGACTGCTTGAGGACGAGCATGCTGTTTCATTGCGAGGAGCCTGAAGTCGTCCCCTTCATTGCGCTGCATCTTTGGGTGGGGGCATCCGTGGAGTTAAGAAAATGAAGAGATAAATAAAGCAAGGCCACGACTTGTCTCTCAGCTGGAGCTTGAACGTGCAGATCGTGAAAGAATGTGGAAGTCTACATCACGCCGCCACCACAATTGGCAGTTGTGTCATTTCTGAGGTTTCGCCTCTCCCTCTCTCGCCTAGTTTGAGGGAGCAATGTTGCGAGGTGGAATGCTAGCATGAAGAGGCCACTTAAAAAACATACAAACAACTTAATAGAACTAGCACAAACGATAACACTGAGAAGAACTGGCATGGCTGAAGAGGCTGATGAAGAAGAAAATGTAGGTTGACTGAGAAATCTGGCAAATGTGCATGCTTAGCCATTTTGACCCTTCCAAGCTTTAAAAGGTGCTAAAACATTTTCTTTGGAGCAATTCCATTGAACAATTACTTTTGGTTCCCTAAAAAAACTTTCAGCAGATAGTCCTTGAAGTCTAATTGTGGTCCTGAAGGTCCCATGTTCCATACATTACAGTGTTATTCATGCTCCCAACACACTTTACCCAACTATTTTGATCATTAATGAGGCTTTCCTGGTTTAAGGTGGGTGTATTAGAGCAAATAAACACTGAATGTGCAGAGCAGGTGGGGCTCCAGGACCTGAGAATTTCATTTTGAGGAACCACAGAAATGTAAATAAAAAGCAAACCATTTCTAAACCATATAAACAATTTAAAATTCTTTATTTAGGAGCACTTTGCAATGCTGTTGTGCCACTATATGCATGGATCAAACTTGTTCCCAAATTGTTCCCAACATTGTTCCCCATGTCTTGGGTTTGTCTCATTTTTTGGCTTCTCTGCTTTGTATTTTTTCAATTATACTGTTTTCAAAGCACAAAATTATATTTCTCATACCATATGAAAGGTCTGAGGCTTTTAAACACCAACAGGCATCAGTAAAGATATCTTGCCAACATAGAGTGGCTTTTTGCTTTGGTACACAATAATGATAGACAGCTGTTTGTTTCTGTCCAGCACAGAAACGCAAATGTCTACAGTTTTTTAATGATGTCACAGGTATAAATATGTTGAATATTTAAAGCAAAAAATGTCTTTTCAAATGTCTTTTAAGATTTGGCTAGTTTCTTATGCTAAATTATGATACATTCACATGGTTAGCTTTCAGTAGACAATGTTGAAAAAATTGACACAGGCCCACAATATTAAAGGTAGGAAAGCCATTTAGCAAAAAATATAAAAACACAATAAATATATTAACATATATTCTTGAATGCATTCTGCCAATGTTAAAGTAGGTGGATCCCTTAATCAGGTAGCTAACAGGCAAAGATTTTTTTGGCTTTTGCTCCAAATGAAGGAACATCCAATCCTTCCAATATTTGTATAAACTAAAAAATGCCAGAAAATGTGAATTTTCATTAGCTGCTTGGCACTAACACAGCATAGGGAATGCCATAGGTGCTTAGATGAAATAACCAATATGCTACCATTAAATATTGGAAAAACAGCTATTTACAAAGTCAGTCGCAAGATTTCTAGTTTCGGATTTAATTAACTATGTGGCCGACTCATCAAGAGCAACTTACAATTAAATATGTTTTGGTACTAGACAAACATAGCAATAGAGCTCTTTCCCAGGGATTCTTATTGGTATATGGTTTGCCTGCCTAAATGAGAAATTTAACCTGAGTCTGCTGCGTGGTGGGTATCACACCCTGTGCTGAACAAACACTGCATTTTATGGGATGGCTTACTTCTATAAACCTCATAGGAGATTTTTGTGCTGAATTTTTCAAGGCTAGGTGTGAACTCCTAGGACTTAGGTTTTGTTCACACAACACAACTATGAAAGTGGTCAGATCACCGTACTGTTCACACTACACAACCTTAACACTCCTAATCACAAGGCAGACAATGGTGTAGTGTGAACAGAGCGGTGACAATGTTCAGTCATGAAAAGTCACGCAAGAAATTATGCCACCCTCGCAAGTTTAAAATAGACATCCAACATAAACAAGCACTGTTTGTTTTGTTCAGAAGTTGTGAAAAAACATGTAAAAGAAAAAAGAAAGGGATGTGGGTGATGGAATGAATCAGCACATGTGGGCAGTATGGATTGTCCTGAGTTGGAGGTAAGTCATTACGTTTTGTTCAGTTTCCCGAGTCCACTGTGACACAGCTATGCTCTCTCTTATGTCCCCGCCTCTTTCTGTCAACTTGTGTCCTGCAATCGCTGTAGCTCACTGGTGATTGGCCCAGATGTTTAGTAGGCTAGATTTCTGGTTGGGGTCAGCAACTAGTCTTCGTTCACACATAGGGATTGCTGATCGGAGATGAAATGTGGAATGGGGCACGATCAAACACTTTTGTAGGTGACTCAAAAACGGCCTTAAAATCACATAGTGTGAACAAGGCATTAGACTTCATCAGGGCACTATATAGACACTAATAGCCACTTTTGGTCCTTGAAATCAATGCTCAACTATTCATGAGAATGATAAATGACATTTTACGAAGCAAAGGAAAGAGGACCAAAAGCATTTATACTCTGCTGTGATCAATGATTAAGTAAAATAAACTGTGAACAGAGTGTTATGTGCTTTTGAAGCCAACAAGACACAATCCTGCAAACAGCATGATCAGACTAATGTTTACCATTTATGAACTCATAGCTGTTATTCATCATGAGACAGGATGGTCTAAATGTCCTTTTAGGGCTCAGTTACAAACTGTTTGCCACCGACGCCCAGGCAAAATGAGCTAGACTCTGTAGATTATATATATGTCTCACTTCATGTGAGGACTTGTTTGACAGATGGCATAAGATACTGTAACGATCAGACATCCGACACCCCTGCTGAACATGCTCCCAGACACCCCACTGTAGTGGGAGGTGGACTAAAGTGTGTCACACAGTAAAATCAGAAATAGACAACCACAGGGTCTAAGCGTTTGTCTGTCTTTTAGTATATCCGTCTCTCTCTTGTTCCTTCAGTGTTGCATTTTACTACACCCTGAGCATGACTGGATAAACATATTTTTACTGAATAACAATATTTTCATTACTGCTCTTCATCCAAAGAGCAAAATTCATTATTTCCCTCCTTTTCTGCATAACAACTTTTTTCTTCTTTCTTTTTAAACCGTCTATGGGTTTGTGGAAGGCACTATATAAATTTTTACTTATTATTCATTATTATTATTATTTAAAAATTTGGTTCATTGTGACCAGTGTACTTTTGACAGACTTTAACACCTTGTTATTGTATCTTCTATTGCATCATGGGCAGTGGAGGCCTAGTGGTTAGGACACTGCCTTTGGGACTGAAAGGTCACAGGTTCGAGTTCCAGCCCGGGCACTACTGAGGTACCCTTGAGTAAGGTATCGTCCCGCTACACTGCTCCCCGGGCGCTGTTGGTAGCTGCCTGCTGCTCCACGTGTGATGGGTTAAATGCAGAGGTCACATTTCGTTGTGCTGCTTGAGTGTGTTCACAATGACAAAGAGTCACATTCATTCATTTCATTTTATGTACTTCACAGTGCATGCATGTACTTTAAATTTACAATCATTGTAAGACATTGGAGTGGGGATCTGGAGCTTCAAGACAGAGGTCCAGAAGTTTGCTCCAAGACTTTAAGGCAATCTCAATTGCACAGATCAGCGTCACCTGATTGATCATTTAAACCAGGAAGTAGCGTATGGATATTGCAAAGTATTGTTTGGCGTAACTGACTACTGAGCTTTCAAGTTCAGATTAATTTTCTAAAATTCTTGACTCTTGCCTGTGTTTTGATTTGGATTTGTGTAATAAACTGGATTCAAGCAGCACTTGAGCCTCAATCTTTGACCTGACATTTATAACACTTTAACTAAAAAAATCATTTTAACTATGAATATGAAGAAAAAAGTGTTTTTTCGGAACAGAGACATGCTTAAAACATGACATTTCTATGAAGAAATACATTTAAAAAATGAATTAAAAAGTGTATTAAAATCTACACACATGTAAAGGTTGACAATAACAAAAGATGCTATAGGTTGGAAAGATCCAACAACAGCAACCCCAACTTGGCTCTGAACCTAGCACTTTTTTTTATTAAAGTAGCTAACATTATTCAGTCAGTGGCCACAGCTTAGCATGGTCACTAACACAGGCTTGCTGAGCTAGAATACACTTTGACTTGCTAATCAATGGTTTAAGGTAGCTAACTTTGTCCAACTAGCAGCCACAGCTTAGTGTGGTAGCTGACAGGCTTGGTTAGCTAGGAGAAACTTTGACTTGCTAACTATTGCTGTAACTAGTTAATCAGTGGTCACAGCTAAATTAGGCAGCTTTCAAAGGCTTGGATTGGCTACATTTGGACTGATAATTAGTCAAATCTAGTCAAGTCAAATTTATTTATGTAGCACTTTTTTCAAGTGATGTTGTTGCAAAGCAGCTTTACAGAATCCAAGCCCCCAAGCAAGCCAATGGCAGCAAAACCTGCCTAAACCTGCAGGAAGAAACCTCGGGAAGAAGAAAACTCAAATGGGGAACCTTCCTACTTGGCAATAAATAGCAAAACAGTATGTAATATATAGAATGCAATTAATGTTATATGGCAGCTAATGTTTTCCAACCAGTCTGCAGCTAATACAGTTTTGGGTAGAAGGTTTGGGTTGTGTATAAGTGTATAAGGTAGCTAGCTAACATTACTCAGCAAACAGTCACTACTTAAACAAGTAGTCACTATAGGCCTGGTAAGCTAGGCTGAAATGCCTGTACTTCCAAAGTGAAGACATGTTGGCATTTTATTAGGGATGCATAATGATATCGGAATTAAATCTGCTCAGAATCAAAATAGACATTGGCATACAAACCCACATCGATGCATCCCTAATTGTTTTTGGTACCAGTTTTCCACTTCTCTATTGTTATTTATTACAATTGTTACTGCAGTGTTAAGAAACCAAAATTAGGCTTGCATGATGATACTGAAATTATTTCAGTATCGGTAGATATTTGCTGAAAAAATAACAATGCCATCAGGTGACTGTTTAGATTTGACCAATATTTTAAATCAACATTTCATGATGATGCACTTACTGCACTCTGGACAAGCAGAATTAAAATAATTCTTATTTTACCTCATTTTAAGGTTCATAGAAATAATTAAAAGTGATATGCAAGTTAAAGTTTTCTCCTATTTTGCTGCATTTTTTAAAAATTTCTTTTGTATTGGTATCGTCAGATATTAGGGCAGTGGAGGCCTAGTGGTTAGGACGCTGCCTTTGGGACCTGAAGGGGTTTGAGTCCCTGCCCAGGAACTAATGAGGTACCATTGAGCAAGGTACCGTCCCACTACACTGCTCCCCGGATGCTGTTGGTAGCTGCCCGCTGCTCCACGTGTGCACGTGTGATGGGTTAAATGCAGAGGTCACATTTCGTTGTGGCGCTTGAGTGTGTTCACAATGACAAAGAGTCACTTTCATTTCATATGTACCAAAAAAAATGGAAATCAGCATTGGCCTACAAATCTCACATCGTCTCTAGTTTTACTTTGCAGGCTTATAGCCATTGGTGAGCTGCCAGTTGCAGTTATTTCCGACGGAGGTTGGAAATGTGCACCTCCATAATCAGTGAAGGGCCTTACAAGTCCTTTTTTTATGAACTACTTATCACTAGATTCAGAGAAGGCCTGACTTGACCTAGCCTTCCCTTCCAATAGGTCACTACATCATTACCTCTGCAGTCTATGGCTGTAATTAAGTGAATTGTCCGCGGGCTCGACAGTCAAAGAGAAGCCTTCCCCGACGTTAATTTTTGGAAAGAGAAAAAAGTGCTGCCAACAAAATGAGGTTCGGGCTCTCTACGCTGCTGACAAGGGGATCGTCTGACAGGTGTGTCATGATCAGGACAAAGTTTCGCCTCTTCGCTCACTTTGTTCGGCCCATGAAGTAAATACACTCATTAGCCAATGGCCCGTCCCACGAGAGAGAGCATGTTTGACATTATTAATTGGCTTTTCTGCAGAAGGAGTCAAGTAGATGAAAAGGTTTATCAAGCTGAAATAATTAATTTTTGCCACAGAATTTGCTGACAGTTCACTTATTCTGGCCCAGAGATGGAAGGAAGAAAGGGGAGGGAGGGCGAGGGAGGGGAGGGGAGCTCACATAATTTTAGGGCTTCTTTTTTTTTTTTCCCTTACTGCCTATTCTTTCAACCCATCCTGTTTCCGCGCCTCTTATTTTTCTGCTTCGGATGGGAGGAGACGTTTTAAGCGGCGAAGATGTGAATTTTGAACAGAAAAAATAATTAAATGAAATGTAATTAACTTTAACTTGAATAAAGGAAAGGGCTGGGTTTTTTTTTTATCTCTCTCCTTTTCAGAGGGCAAAGATTAGTCGTCTGTATTGAGACCGGTGTAGCATACAATTAATTCCAATTAATTCAAATTAGCGGGGAAATTATGTACTTTGATAAAGGCAAAACCATGACATAATGCCTCTTATCTCCATAGTTATCTGTGCCCTCCGTGCTCTCATAATTACTTTAATTAATGCCAAAGAATATTATATGAAATGCAATGCACCTGAATTCTGCCAGAATCAATATCTGACTCAATGAAAAGGAATCCCACACAATACGAACTCATATTTCCACTCTGAATGCATAACAAGGCTAAAGTCTATTCCCAATTAGACAAAATGCACAAAAACTTCCTACCAAATGCTTTGTGACTTGCTGTTCACTTAGAAAAGCCAAGGTGAATCAGCTAAGATGTTCTGAACAACATACAACAAATTTTCATCTATAATTTGTCAGTCTAATGGGAAAAGCTTGTAGCCTTGGATATTCCAACAAAGCTAAGAGTGAGATACATCAAAAAGATAGACTCGGTTAATCACTGTTGGAGTTGATTCATTGAATGAAATCTGATTTACAAGTGCAATTGTCAAGAAAACCAACACCAAACTCCATTTCCTCAGAAGACTGAGAAGAGCTGGGGTAAGCTGTAATGCACCGGAGTCACCGCCAATGCAACGGGGCCCAATTTCAGGGAAGCTGAGGGACAACATCTCACCACTCGGGGCTCGAACTCGAGCTGCCATGTTTACAAGGCGAGCGCATTATGGCTTGTACCAATGAGAAGAGGTAGTGGCACTGTGCAAGACTAGATGAGTTAAAAGGCCCTGGCCGGAATACAGGTGGATTATTGTGCCAGAAGGAAACGGGTGGATTTTCCTCTGCTGACGAAATATGTAAACACAACGCAGTGGTTGCTAAGCTAAGGAAAAGGAAAGCTTAGCTGGGGCAGCCCTGCTTAGCTGAGTTTAAGGGTAAAGCGAAGGAACTCCTAGAAGTAGGCATTAGCTCCACTGGCCACGTCTAGCTCCAGCTAGACGCGAACCTCCCCGGCCTAACCGGCCCTTTTTGGAAGTCCGCCTGACACTAGCTAAAGCTCTCCCGGCATACAGTTGGCACCGTTCACTGCCTTTCTGTAGGGGAAATGAGTTGGGGAGAGGATAGGGAGATCTTAAGTTAAAACCCAAAGAGCCTTTATCAAGCTTACCAGCAGGAGTCTGGTGTGACCTATGCAACATGCCAGCCACACTTGCCACCAAGGACTCCCACCTGGTTAGACAACCATGCTTATAAGTGTTGTGGGCCCAGTGAAACACATAAGCACAAGTTACGCAACGACAGGGCACGGTCACAAAGGCAGGCCTCTCAATCACCCCCTGTCGGCCCATCCGGGCACTAACCCTTACATAACACCTTCAAACCTGACCTGACACTGGTTACAATCATTTCATAGTAGAGCAGGCTTGCCCAACATGGCTTGGATGCCCAAAACAGGTATCTAACCAGACTGAGCGTGTCCAGAAACATCTATGCTGAATCATGATTGACAAACAATCTAAACCCCTTACATTGCCTACCCTCTGAGAAAGAAGACACTGTGTACATACTTAGCAATAATGCACTACTATGCACTGTAGTCTCAAAAAGTCATATGGTACCAACAATTGAGCTGAATTCCAGACGAAAATGCCTTGACCAGGGGTGCCCAAATCCAGTCCTGGAGGGCCATTGTCCAGTACAGTTTCTCCTCCGAAAACACACTCACTAGACCTGGCAATGAACAGGTGAGTTCAATCAGGTGTGTTTTAGCAGTGAAATCCAAGGTATTTCTTGACACTATGAGTGCTGGGATAGGCTCCAGCACCCCCCACAACCTTGTCTAGGATAAGCGGCTTAGGAAATGGATGGAAGGATGAGTTGAGATAACTACAATGTTACCTCTGCTAGCAGTATTTGTTTTCATGTGTAGTCTTTTTCATGGTATATGCAGTTGTGCAGAGTTCAAGAGGAACTGACTTTACTCTTTATATGATTCCCTGTGTTGGTGATTTAAAATAAACTGCTAGTAGAAATCGTCCTGATCTATGAACAGCTTCCATTATAGGAAGTGAAGTGGAAGTGAAAGTGACTATTTGTCACTGTGAACACACCCCATTACAAAAAGTGCACCACAATGAAATGCGACCTCTGCATTTAACCCATTCACACATAGAGCAGAGGGCAACTATTAAGAGAGCCCAGGGAGTAGTGTCATAGACAGTACCTTGCTCAACAGTACCTCAGTGATACCTGGGCCAGGACTTTCTACACAGGCCAGTGCCTGACTGCTATGCTACCACTATCCATATGCAGATATTATTATTATTATTATTATTATTATTATTATTATTATTATTGTCCAAGAATCCATAAAATGCAATTAAAAGTGTTCCCCCATAGTTACAATGACTAGAGAGGTCCCTAGCAGGCCCATTTTATTCCCATGCATTAGTAGAAGAACTGAAAGGGTAGTAACAGTAGAACAGCACTTGCTAGTGGTTTGTGGATGCATAACAGCATGAGCACCCTGGCCAATTACAGTTCTAAATGACTGATTGTGGAGTATTTAAAGCAACCAAGGGATTCATATAGCCCAGTGTCTTTTATTCTGAAGATTAATCTGCATTATTATTTCACCAGTCCATTTTCCAGATATTGGCCAGCATATCTCACTTGTAATATAATCTCTATCATGCAGCTCTACTGTTGCACTCAGTGAAATGTCAGCCCCGTCTTGACCCACTGCTGCTCTGCCAATCTGTCTGGGTGTTGCGCTCTGTTTCCAGGTCGCAACCCGCCGCGGCGCCAGCTTTATTAGGTCACGGCGTGGCACCAGCCTGGCAAGGGCCACACGCGCAGGGCTGTCCTGGCAACAAACTGCCTACGGTCGCCTAAGCACCCGCTGGGCATGCCGCGACACGCCAAACCTTGAAAACTGTCAAGGTGACAAATATGCAGACACAGGAGGATTGAGCGAGTCGGGAAGATGGAAATAGAGACAGAGTGGTTCAAGAGATTCAAGATTCATAAAGAATATTTACTGTCAGCCCATTCATATACAAGTATACAGTGAAGTTGAAATAGCACTTGGATCAATGGTGCAACATTTAACAGTACTACACAGCCATAAAGTGCAGAACAGAACATTCATAGTGCATTTGACAACTGACATAACACAGCGCAACAACAATGTTCAGTGATGATACCATTAGCTGTTTGCTATGAACAAAGGGTAGTGTAAAATAAACAATAATGATTAATGTATAATAATAAATTATGAGAGATAAAGTGGCTTTTTAACACTATAGAGTAGGTGTATTTCATATAAAGTGGCTTTAAACAGTATTTACACAGTATATAGTATTGATGCAATGTAAGTAGTAACAATATAGAGTCACTGTATTGTAGTAAAGTGGCTTTAACAGTATTTACACAGTATATAGTATTGGTGCAATATAAAAAGTGACAGTAGAGTATCTAAATTGGAAATAAAGTGGCTTTATTATTATATAGTATTGGTGAAATGTAAACAGTAGCAGTATAGAGTATCTGTAGCGGCTTTATATAAGCAGCTCAACTCCAGATGAGTTGAACAAGGTGTGTAATGTAATGCAATGTATGCAATGTAAACAGTAGCAGTAGCAGTATAGAGTATCTATACTGTAAATAAAGTGGCTTTAACAGTATAGAGTATCAGTGCAATGCAAATATACCAGGCTGTGGCATACATTATTATATCGGAGTGGATTAATCTGTAAAAGAAGCAGTTCAGTGTAAATCTATGAGAATGTAAAACATGAGTGGTGTAGTCCATCATCAGTCCCTTGATTCTGGTTGACGATTGTAGATTATTTTGAATACTGTTGCTTATATTTGACTCCTGATTGTTGGGATAGATCTACATACAATAGAGCATATGACAGAGAACATTGCGCAAACACAGGACACACCCAGTAACCATGGGGATTATCAAAAGGCTTCTGTTATATCCATTTCATTTTAAATGTGAAGATTTCTCCTGTTTATTATAGCCTGAATTACTACACAGCAGTTTCAATATCTCATTCAGAGCCATTCACAGCGAACTAATTACGCTCCCTATTAGTGTGAAGTCATAGTGACTAATAAGATAAATAAACGTAACAAAAGTGTTTACACTCTCTAAAGTAGGCTTCCGTGTGGAGATCTCGATGGGTTGTGGGATTCTCAATGCAACATTTGAACATAAGATTTTTTTGTTTGTTCCTCGAATGTTTTTGTATCATGAACTACGATGCCATCAAGGCAATGATTATACATACAAAGTTCCATAATGCCTTCAGACTTCTTACCATCAGAAACATGCTCCCTATTTGCCATGGAAAAACCTTCATGAAATGAACGTTACCAGTTTTTTGTCTAATGTATTTTGGGATTCTTCAGATTGGCCCTGTCTTTAGCATTTTTTGTCTTTCAAGAATAAAGGACCAAAATGGACCTGGACTACTCTTATACCACACATTTAAGTGTTTTGCCTGCTAAAAAACACTGGTTAAAAAATTTCTCAATCCAGTCCTTGTGGACAACTGTTGGCCAACTGTAGTTTTTTGTACATCTGAAACAAGATCATAGGGCTGAAGGACTTGAAAACATTCATCTTAACCAAATACCAAACATAGGAATTTTACAGGCAAATTATCTCTTCTTAGGTTGGACAAACTTTACAGAGCTATGGCAAAAAAGGGACCTTTGATTATCTTAATCACTACTGATGAGGATTTTGCATACTTCAATCTACAACAATATATATCTTAAGTTTTTAAATATGTCCTACATTATGCTAAAGATCTTAATTAATTTATTAAGGGATAGTATTAATTAACAGAGTGAACAAACAAGATGTTGTTACTTAATGTTCAACATTATTAATATTAATGGCTGTTAATGTACAATGCTGTTAGTCATTAATGTATATTTTTTATTATTTTTGTATTAGTTTATATATATATAAACAATATTCTGCACCATCACTGTAAAGTGTTACCCAGAAGGTTACTGTAAGCTCTACAATTAATAAAAAGTGCAAACAGTTTAAAGCTTATCACTACACTACATGAGTTATATTTATTTCTGGGTACAAAGTGTGTTTTCCCAATCTATTATGTGTCTAATTATGGCTGTTGTTCCACAAAAACTTTGCTTCTGTGCTCAGGACAATGACATTTTAGAGGCATGGCCATTTTCAAGAACATTCTCAATTTTATATTCTGGAATTGAGAGAACTGTCCAAAAGTTTCTAGAATTTTCTGGGACTGTCCAGAAAAGATAAAAATTTGCCTGTTATACCGCTATATATACAAAACTTTTTGTGGGCTGTGGTAATAAAATCAAAGTTTGTAATGATTAGAGCTGTTTTTACACAGGATTAAGACATTAGCAGCTGAAATATAACATTTAGAAGCCAGTAACAAAAATTGTGTAACATTGTGTAATTGGCTACAGCATTACTAAAGCATTACACTAAAGACCTGATTTGCTTGAGCCAGCATGTGATTGGTTAAATATTATATATTTCTCTTTATGCCACTAATATGGCAACAGTCATTCATCATGTCACTGTTGTATGTCAATGCGCAAAAATGTTTAACAAGGTAAGAATTTCAATGTAATTACATATTTGTATTACATTCACAATGTAGATTTTTATTACCAAGGTGGAGTCTGCACTTTTTTGGTGTTCTAGGCTGAATAATGGCAAAAACATGGAATAAATGAAAAGGATACTTTTCCTTTGCACAAGACAAGTTTGGTGACATAAATAGCCAGTAGCTGAGGCCAGTATTCAAGAACGTATTGGAACTTATGTAAACTATGTAAAAAAAGATTTATTAAAGTTTTTTTCCAGCACATAAAAGGCTGCTTTCATCAATTCTGATGTCATTTCAATTGTAAAAAAAAAATGTTGCTGGTCAGAGTAAACCTTTCAAAATGGAGATTCATGTCATGAAAACCTTACGAATCCTGACCTTCAGTGTCTTATCAAATTCAAATCATAAGAAAGATAGATAGATAGATAGACAGATAGATAGATAGATAGATAGATAGATAGATAGATAGATAGATAGATAGATAGATA
>JBBPDA010000081.1:32304365-32322065 GCA_037974385.1 Arnoldichthys spilopterus
TAAACAATTAACTACATAACAACTAACCATTAAACAATTAACTACATAACAACTAACCACTAAAACATTAACTACATAACAACTAAAGACTAAAAAATTATAAGTACCTAAAAACTACTGAACAATTAAGCATTTAACAACTAACTACTAAACAATTAACTGTTTAACAATTTACTAAAACAACTTGCTACTTAACAATTAACAACCCAAATAATTCAATATCTACTTAACCCTTAAATTAAAGTATCCCAGCAATTAATTACCCAGACAACTACTTAACAATTAACCATCAAAACAATTACCATAAACTTGTTACATTTAGAAATAAAATCACGTTTGGGAAAAATTAAACCTAGAAAAATGTAAAAAATAAATAAATAAATAAATAAATAAATAAATAAATCATCACTATTCCACATGTCCTTATTGTTAATGTGAACATTACCTTTATTTTTAATATTTTTAAACTTATTTCTAAGCCCATTCAAAAGGAGCAGTGTATGAATAATAAAAACACAGCCATTGAGAGTAAGTGGATTACATGCAGATTATATCAGGCATTTGAATAAGTGTTATATTAGTTATGCTGCATTGTATGCCTTAAATATGTATGTTTCCCTGTCATATACATTTATGTAATTTATTCCAAATATATTTTTGACCAGTCCATATGTTGTGATTTTTTTACATAAAGAAAAGGGCAGCTGTCACTATTGTATAAGATTATAAAAATAAAATCTTAACATTAAAAATTAATGTTGAAAGTTTGCTGGAAATGGGCTTTACAGAAAATAGGTGAAATGATGTCGCAAGTAGCTTGTGCTGTTAATAGCACCATCCTTAGTAAACACACCTCTGACATCAACACGGTTGTGGTTGTGCTTTCTGACACTAACTCAATATATTTGCTAAGGTCAAGCCAGTGCCCGGACGCTAGCGCCATGGATGAGCCCCTTTCAGTCTAGCATTCGCGATCGGTCAGTCGTGCACCACAGCAGAGGCCAGATCTCAGTCCATCTCATATATTACGCTCTGACACAGCGTTCCCCCCTTTAATCTCCAGGACCTTCTGTGAGCAAAGGGTGCACATGCTGTGTCTGTATGGCGCCATGGAGTTTTAACCCCCTACAAATGTCCCTTTGAGGTGCTTGTGTCCGCAGGGGGGGCGTCACATGGCTGTATGTTTTCACACATATATTTCTAATATGCCATATATCACTACTGTACATGTACATGAGGCACACTGTTGAAAAACCCCAAAATAAATCTCGTCATGCTTTGCTGTTGAAAAAGGTTTTTTCCTTTTGGCAGCCGACATCACAAATGCACAAATGATGCCTGAGACATTATGTCTAACCATTCATGACATGAAATTTATGAATTAAAAAAAAAAATTAAAAACACATTTTTCATACTTTTTTCATCATGATATTTGGACACCATATACATTTAAAATTTACATGGTGTCCACATTTCATGATGAATAGACCAATAGAAATGCTCCAAAAATACATAATTACACCATTGCACTAAAAGTGGGTGGTGTTTTTCATTTTCCTGTAATATTTTCTTCCCCAAACACAAATGAAAGTAGCTTTGTGGTCAAGACACTTTCCTTTAAAGAAACTGTTCAGATTTAGAAACATGTTAAATGTAAATTGCTCTTTGTCTTTGCCAGATTAGCATAGAGTGTATTTGGTGGCAGTCTAAAGGAAAAGCCAACTTTCTATTAGTAGAGCATCCAAATAATCAGTCAATTTTTGACATGTAATTTATCAAAAAGGTCAGATATACATACATACAATAAATACAGAAATATATATTTTTTACTCCATTTTAAATATACATTGCATTCATATTTTATGATGAACAGACGAAGTAAAATCATTTCCCATTAAAATTCCTTACATGAACACACATAAAAGGCCATTTTTCTTCTGTAAAGTTGCCAGTTACATATTTACTGTTAAAACATTGATGATATAATTGCCATTGAGATTGTTCCATTTTCTATAAACAGTCAATAAATTGTCTTTAATTGTAATCTCAGTCCAGGTGCTGCTATCTTTGTAATAATTTGTATCATTTTACGAGTTCTTTTTAACATAAACGAGACCAGACCTTGACCGACATGAACCATCGCATTCAGAAGCCACTGCTGGAGCTGTCAGCTGATCCTGGGCAGCAGGTTAAGGGTTAAATGGCTCCAAGTGTTGATGACTGTAGCCGTGGGTGGCGGTATTAGAGAGATAACCCTCTGTGACACACACTCTCACATTAACCCAAATGTGACGCCACCCACGCTTGCACAATGCACTCCCTGCTAAGGCTGACATTAGAGCATCTAATCTGTAAATTTACTCTGCATATAGACCAACAGGAGATGTTTAGGGCAGCTTTAACCTGCTCAGGCAGCTTTAATGAAATTCTTTACTTATGATATAATGTAAAAACATCCAGAAAGTGGCAATGTGTCTTTTTCCCTACGATATTTAAGGATTTACACCATTTAAAGTACAAATTTTAAATTGAGTAGAAGCAAACTAGCCATATGGTGTAAAGAGGAGATGTAATGAAGTAAATTCTACTTTCGAAGGACTTGAGAATTATTATAATGATAAACATCTTTAAAAAAAATCTTTTAAAAAATGCTAAATTGTAAGCAACATCTATTTATATATGTTTTTTACAAGCGATATTTTTAATGAAAAATATCCATGAATAATGTGAGAATTATTGAAAATTCTTGACAAATTGCTAGACTTGAGATTGTTACATCAGTACAACATTTTTTTTGGCTGTCACAGCCAAACCTCAACATCACATTTGCCAATTATTACATATAAATATAACCCACACACATCATACGAAATACTAAGTGGTTGTTAAAAACAAAGAATCGAGACAGTGTTACTTGTTTTTTGCCTTTTAAGTCATGTGAACGTTTCATGAAGAATTGAATTAGTCTGTTCATCTTCAAAACACAGCACTTTTAACAAAGTTAACATTTTTTTGAAATGGAACATTTCCTTGCAACAGCTGCAATATACTGTACTGATGCCTACCAAGCCTTTTTGGCCCTTTTCTGGCAGAACATGGTATCATATGTGCTGGTCGCACTGAAAGCTAGGCAGTCTTGTATCCTATCTGTTAACAATGGTCAAGGCAAGTGAGGGCTGAGCTTACAGTGTTTCCGTCTACCTTCCACTCTGACGAATGGGGCCTACCACTGTCTGCTTTACAATGATTCCCACGTCACATGACATGCAGTCAACCTAGAGCCTCAAAGGCACTTGGGGCCTTACAAATGGGCCTTAAGAGCCTTGAACGTGTTGGGAGGATATCCAATATCTTGACAAGCGATGTAGCATTACCACATCCAGGGTGTAAATCTAGGGTAGGCTTTAAGTGGGGACCTATTTTGAGCCATCGGAGAAAGCCTGAAAATAATGAGAAACCCAATTTATGTGACTGTAGTATTAAATAATACTATAGATAAAATAATAAATCCACAACCAAATTGCTTTGTACTGCAATACACCTTGCTGTGTATTGATCAGATAGTCATTGGATAGGTTGGTTGACCAAATATAGCTTTGTTAAACATCTCATTTAAATGTATCTGGAACTGTTCTTGGTCAAGATGCATATAGAACATAGGAAAAAAGCCACAGTGATTGGATAGAGGGTTCATTTACATAATCCAGCCATTGGTATGGGTCAACCTATTAGTGTTGGGAGGGCCAGTCTCACAATAACAATTAACAAGCGATATGGTGCAGCCCTACTTAACCCAGCATGCTGACAGTATATTCATCTATAATGATCTGTTCTCGCTACCTTCTCAGGTGCTTATTGAATATAAATGGCTGTGAGGTTACGTGGGCCCATGATTGGATTTGGCTTGGGGCGCAAAGGCTTTGATGAGCGTCGAGGAGGTCTGGAGCTTGGAGTGGTTCACATTATCCCCCTCCTGGACTTCACTTTTTGATCTGCCTCAGAGACGACTACTCCACCGGACCTCCATGACTGCGGCATCATGGAGGTTATATGGATGTCAACACTGCAAATCACGCTCTAACGACAAACCCATATGCTCCTCTCACATTCAAGGCTGAATCCAGTCATTGTCTTGTAGCTGTCCGTTGCCTCATCCCTTTTTATGGTGGATGTGCTCCACATATGATAAACTTTGGTCACAGCTGTTCTGCTTTGCAATCCTAGCCCAAAATATACAATGCTTGCACAGAGAGTTAAAAAAAGAGTCCAGGAAGCATAATTTTAAAGATCAGCCAACACACTGATGTGACAACAATTTTTTTTTTGTTGCTTTTGAAAAGAAGAGTTGCTTTGAAGTGCATCTACAGATACTTTGATGCAAGATCTTTGAGGCAACCTTTCAGAAAAGACATTATATATTTTTCAAGATCAAATTTTGCAAGAAAACGTTTATGTAATAAAAAAGTGGAGGAAACAGTTCTTAGTTGTAGAAAATTAAAACAAGGGTCATTTGTATTTGCACTGTCTGCTGCATTTCTCATTGCTCATACAGATGTACTTTAGCTTTGGTTTTTGCCAAATGTCTGAATTGTAATAATTCAGATATTTTGGAAACTTATAATGACTAAGTTATGAAAATTGAGCATCTTTTAAAATAATGTTTCACAAAAATGTTTTATAAAAAGTCATTAAAAACATATGTAGTTATTTTTCTTACTACGCAAGACTTACTTTGCCTGTAGTTCTTCTTAAAAATGGTTCAGTGGTTCTAAGCTTGGACGTAAGGTTCTAGGAAATACACAAAAATAGGTGTTCTTATAGGAGGTTCTTATAGGTTTCAAAAGGCTGGCACTCACATATATGCTTCCCACATGGTAAAGAACCATTTTTTGAAAGCCTTTCAAGGAAGCAAAATTGGTTCTTCTGCAGTTCTACAAAAACCTGTTCTGTTTAGACCCATTTATAAAATGAACTTTTCTTTCTGAACGATGCGATTTAAGCCCAAAATGAGGACCAGGGGGAAAAAGCCCCATTTTGTTGTTGTGTTTTTTGTCTAGGGTGTGTTTTTGTATTTACGTGGCATCTGTTTGTGTGATATCTCAGTGATTTCCGGGGCTGCGGGGGCTGCGGGGCCTCCGGGAGCGCCCATGCTACAATGATCAGCTTTCTCGGGTGTGACCGCAAGCATTGTTCTGCCAAACAAAGTCCTCACACTGATGTGCGCGAAGCCGCTTCGCAGAAAGAACTTTTTGAGATATATTTCCTGCTCTAAGGCTGCAAAGGACATCGATATCATGACTTGTGGTTGATACCACATGGTATGTTTGTTAAATAGAAAAAGGTGCAAAAAAAAGCAAAAAAAAAACCCAACTCAAGACTAGAACACGGTTCCGTTCTGAGACGACACCACCTTATTCTTTTCAAGTTACAGCGGTGGGGGAAATGAAAACAAAATGTGGAATAGACAAAACAAGACACCCCTCCCCCCAAACAAAAATTCAGATGTAGCCATTCGGACGAAAGGTTGGCCTCAGGACTAAATCTGTCTGTAAGCCGGTCTGGGACTGTTGCAGTAACTGTGTCTGGGACCCTTGTCTGTACTCTGTTCAGGGGTGGCGGGACTTTCATGCTGAAATCCTCTGTAGGGTCAGGTCTCCGACATGACCTCCTTATTGTTGTGTTGCTCTGACAACATGAGTCATGTTCAGGCCTTTGACTGACAGGTCAACGGCATTAGCACGGTGCCACAAAGGCAACAGGGAGGCTTTAGGAAGTTTGTCTGTCACCCTTTAGTGAATACCTGTGTTAATCACTTATTTCTCTGTATTCAAATTCCACGTAAAGGACTTCGTCCTTCTCTACAGATTGAACCAAGGAAGCAAAAAAACCAAACCAAATAGCTGTAATTTTAATTGACAGTTTCTTTAAGCTGGAATTTCTTAGTGACATCGGTGATATAATCCAGTTTTCCAACACTTAGTACATGGCGCTGGCCTTTTGAAGGTGGCCTCAGCAACTGTCACTGTGGAAGTACAGTCCAAGCAGTTTCTAAAACTGCAGCCACACACAACAACCAGCCATAATTTATTCCTTTGGAAGCCGAAGCGAACGTTTCCTGAAGTATATCTCACCACTTCATGCAGTGAAACAGAGGATTACAGAGGAAATATGGACTCCTTAAGCCGCCGTGATCTGGGCTGTCCAGTTTTAGAGGGAATACAGTGGGAATGCATGATCACGATTCATGATTCAGTTGTTTTTTTTGGAGGGGGGGGTTCCTTCCCAAATAATCAGAAATGACTACAATGTGTGAAAAATAGGCACATTTTTTAATGAAGAATATTAAAAATTGTATAGAAAAGATTTAAAAAATGGCATAATCCTAAAACAAATGGTGTTAGTATAGAAAATGGATTTTTAGCACTAAATATAGATATAATTTTGGATTAGAAATAGTCAAAATGCTCCATGTTCTAATAGATTGTGTCTTATCCCGGTAGGAAATGTTGTTTTGACATTTTTTAATGGTTACTGTCAGATGTACGAGCAAAAATATAAATAGTGCATTTCACTGTTTTTTTTTACTTGCACTAAAAAATTACTGTAACAATTAAGAATTTAGAGCAAATAGTATAGTGACCTTTTTGTTTTATAGTGAGCAGGACCACTTTTGTATGGTTGGAAAATTAGAGAATACACATTGTATTTTAACCTTTAAGGGTCTTCTCTAAATAGAAACATCATTTACAATTTTGAATTGAACATACACACACACATATACACACACACACACACACACACACTATATATATATATTTTTTTTCTACAGAATTTATTGTATTGTATTTTTTATTGTTGTTTTTTATTCCAGATACTTCTGTGAGTATATTGTGTTTTCCTATATGTAAGCTGCTGGAACACCCTAATTTCCCCCAGGAGATCTTATCTTATTGGGATTAGACTTGTAAGCCTATGACAGAATAATTAGAGATAAAATATTAAACGCAGCGTAAACAGAAATTCTACAGCTTCCTTAAAATATGATATTTTGACAGCAATCAAATTAAATACATTTTTAAAAACATCAATTTCTTTGGCTTCTGTTTTGAAGTCCTACACTATAACATTGAGTAAATGTACAAATAGCTCTATTGCAGTACAGATTTAATGAAAAATGTAGTGTGAATGATTGTACTTCTAATAAAAAGCCGGGTCTGTGGTTTCTAATGGATGCTGAGGCCAGTTAGACAGCTCTTAGGTCTACATCAATGCTTCACGTTTCTTAATGTAGGACTTAGCTCCTAATGTTCGGCTCTCCACTTTCAACAAAATGGAGCGAGAGTGAAAAGAACATTTTTTTTCCCTGTCTGGCTAATCTTTGTAGATCTTTGTAAACCAGGGACTCTGCGCCACCTGCTGGACTTTCCTACACAAATCAGCACTGGAGCACTGGGCAGCAGAGGACCACTGACTGGAGGCTTGGTGGTAACCTACATCACATGGGAGACCACTACAACTACAATTACTGCTGAAGACCACTCATGCAGTAGTGGCTGTATGAAATGGATAATTATGGTCCTGGAATCTGATTGGCTGTGCTGGAGCTGTGTATTCTGTACTGATGTGGCAACTCACTACGAGATAGAAGAACGAAAGCGAGGGGCTGACGGCTTATTTGGCAAAAAGATAGCAGGCTAAAAAGGACATGACTTGAGAATATCTTACACACTTCAGAGGCCAATGTTTTAGGGAAATAGCATCGTTAGGTTGGGGCTAACAGGAAAGGGGTGGGGACATGCCTATTTGGACATGGTGCCTTTTCTGGCATGCAAGCCCCCCGTTTGTTAATGGAACCTTGGTTTGCCCAGTCCTCACATCGATCAGCAACACCCCCATGCTTGGATAAATATCACCCCCCCCCCTCCACCCCCCAACCCTGTGGACAAAAACTTTATTGTTTTTGCACCACATACCCTAGGTGACCAAACCTTTGGGTTATTCCATTGCTGTGCACTACATTTGCCCCACTAAAGGCCTCTGCATGGTGTTGCAGTGATAACATGGTGTGATATTTTCATGAGAGGATAAAAGTTCATAAAATAATGGCCGTATACAATGACGTGCAATTAGATATTCTTGCCCTTCTTCGGCAGTCCGCACCCTATAATAGTGACAATGGTTTTCTTGGTGTAAATCTTGGAAATGTTCTTGAAAATCCATGAATGAAATCATATGTCATGTTGGTGCCACTCCACCAAGGCAATGAGGCCTATAGTGGTAGAACACAGTGCTCTGGCTGCTGGAATGAAGCAGACGCGCAGTAAAACCCTGCAAACAGGGACAATTATATCCATCGCCTGGCTTCTTTGCGGCCGGGCGTCACCCCGCATTGATAAAGTTTCTAATTAGGGTGCTCGGAGCGTGCAGTGGAGGGCCCGCTAAAGGTGGCATGTTCATTACCGCGCCACAAACGAAGCCACTTTGAATTTATCTCCTCTTATAGGTCTCTGTCAGGGCGGCAGCTGGTCGTTTCACGGCCGCTCAGGTGAACACGAGCAGCGAACAGAAGGTCCAAGAAAGACCTTGGCGTGCTAATGGGCTGCCTCACTTCCGCTGTGCGCTCAGTGCCGCAAAAAACGTTGGGTAAGCAAGACGTTCGAAAAAACACAGGGCCCAGTCCCGAGGCCGGGCTATCTCCCTGCTCCATCGGTGTGCTCGGTTCTGACAGTGCGGCCTCCCTCTCGAGCGTTTCCCCTTGCCGTTCTCCCTCTCACTTGTTCCGTGTCCCGGAAGCATGTCACATTTCCGCCCTGTTTCCTTCCCGTGACTCTTCGGAAAGAGACGCCGCCGCCGCTGCCGCATAATCCGTGAGAGTTCGAACGACCCTCTCGGATGTAGCTGCAGCTATAGGAGTATGTTATCACCATTATTAGAGCGCCTGGAGAGGAGAGACACCGGGCGAAATTGGAAGCTTTATTGTGATTGATGGGTTGCTATTAGCCTGTTATCGCGGTGGATGGAGGGGAACGGGGCACTGAGTTGTAACACAACAGATTACCTGAGCCTCTAGTCTCCCGAAGGATGTTTAAATAAAACATAGTCTCTCTCTCTCCCTCTCTCTTTCGTTCCCTCTCCCTCCACACACCTCCATTTCCACTCGCCCAGCCACTCCGACTATCTGAACGTCATGTGCAATTTGCTCGAGCCTCTCCACTCAATAAACTGCCATCGCTCTCATACTTCCTTTTATTTTTCCACCGATAAAGGGGCGACTCCCGGAAGAGGAACCATATATTTCTTGCCCTCTGTTCTCTTCTGCTTTATCTTCCCCTTCTTCTTCTTTTTCCTTCTTCTTCTGCGTCTTCTTCGTCTTCTCCTTTCCCTCTTTTCTTCCCTTTTTTTGCCCTCTCCTAGTGCGCGGTGCCAAAATGATTGATTGTGACCCGCAAACTGGGTGTCCAGTTTTACCCAACAAATGGCTTTGGCCCCTGCCAGTAGACCTTGGCCAGACAGAAATCAATATTTCACCATTAAAATCTATCAAAGAAGAGTTAAGGCTGCAGCTGTCCAACCCGGCCTGTTGGCGCGGGGCGAACATTAAATCCGACACTTGTAGTACACGGGTAATCAATATATAGTGGTTCACAGATCATTTGTGGTCACCTTTTTTTTGGTCGTGATGGATACCTGGAGGAGCCGTGATTCATTTTGTCACCCCATTAAACTGGACTGTGTCAAGTTCTTCTTCCATTTCATCTGGAAGACCCGCTCCCATTCTTCACGGCAGAGAGAAAAAGAGAGAGAGAGAGAGGGAGAGAGAGAGAGAGGCCAAACAAAGAACAGCAGCCTGTAGTTACCCATTTCAATAAGGAGTATCTATAGAGATTTGGTGCCTAGCGGAGTGTGAAAATCCCTTTGAGGTAGGACAAACATGCTTTGAGACCAAGCCACATGCCTGACAAGGAGAATCCATGATAATACATTTACCTATCATTACGAACCTAAAAATCAGCTACAGGGGTCATTTTAAATAGGCATACAGTAATGAGGAATCTATTAAAATAAATAAAAAAAGAAATTAAAATGTTTAGTATGTTTAGTAATCATTAAAATTCCTTTTTTTTTTAAATTTCTACTTTGTCCAGTTAAATTCGGACAAACAGAACTGATGCAAAATTGCTGGAAAAAAATAAACAGGTCTCAAGTTACACCACCTGTAATAACTGTGTAGTAACACTTTAATAACACGTGTAACAGCGATGCAGCTTCAGGGGGTGTGTTCACTCTTACAGTAGTGTGGCAGTGTGTAATGACATAAGTGTTACTACTGTAAAGGTGTAACAGTACATCGCCAGTAATGACATAATTGTACAGGTGTTATTAAACTGTTACTACACAAGAAAGTGAAGTGATGACAGAAAGTGTTTAACGAGGCACCGACACAAATGTTGTCATTTATTTTGTGATAAAAAGAAATGGGCAGTTGACAAATCTGGCCCATATAAATCAGTGAATCCATAATAATAATAATAGTAATAATAATAATAGTAATAATAATAATATCTAACTGAATTATCAGGACAAAAACACAAAGGCTGCTTACAGGCTGAGGAGTCGTAGGACGTCTGTTTCACTCTTAAAAACAGTTCTTGTCGTCGCGTTTCAGATGTTCGAGTGTTTTTGAATCCAATTTAAATGGGAAAGGGCTATTATGCTTGACTCCCGGCATCGTTTCCTCCCTAGTAAATCTCATTCTGATCCCCAAATAAATCACAGGGAAATGAACCTTTCACTTTTCGGAATAGTGCCACAGTGGAAACGCAGCACAATGGCCGCTGCTGGTTGTGTGTGTATAAAAGAGAGGGGCTTTTTTTTTTCTCTTCTTTTTCCACTGCTATTCAGCCTCAAGGACAGCCTGCTGCCTGCATGGCAGGTGCTGGACCTTAGCCCATACACACACACACACACACACACACACACATACACGTTGTCGGGTTAGCCTCCGTACCTGCTCCGGCTCCTCATCACAGTCACCCCATATGCTGTAAGCCTACCTGCTGCAGGGAGGATTATTAGTACAAGCAACTGTCATTAAAAATGGATTTATTCACCCTCTGCAGGGGGGTAACTCGCCCTCCTGATCATGTGCGTGCCCTCACCCTACGACGCGTGTACATGCACACGCACCATCACACGCAAGCTCATGAACTGGTGCATTGTGTTGGGCAGGGCCCATTGGTGCCACGGCGGTATCGAAGCCGAAGGTCAACATCTCTAAAAGCTTTACAGCAGGAAGGAGAAAAATAATCTTTGTTAAGGAAGTTAATGGAGGACATTTTTATCCAGTGTCATTGGCCACACAGTGGTTGTTCATCATGAAGCCCACAATGTACCACAATGTACCACATGCACCCCAGTGTAAAGGGCAGGAGGCTCTTTCAGATGGGGTCAAAAAAACGCAGATTTGCTCTGACAGCGATATGTGCATTGACATATGATGTGGATAAGTGATATAAATACACGCTTATGTAAATTCCAAAATGATTTTGTTATTAAAGCAGTGTTCCACTCCAAATCCATAATACAACGTGATTACTTTCGCTAAGTGAAGACTTTAGAGGATCAGCGTTCACATTAAGGCTGGACAAGCCAGTAATGAATTAGCATGTCATGTATCTCTGAGGCCTAGGGGAAAAAAATAAATTGGTGGTAAATGTGAGTCTTCTCAAGGAGATCGCTTCCTTATTCTAAACCACCCCGTTACTTCCATAAGGGTTCACAAGGTATATGTGGGTCCTGGCATGGTTTTTTAACCGGATTCCACTAGCAGTTGCTAATTTTTAGATAGGGTTGGTGAATGTTGGTGAAATGCACTCAAACTGCATTCATACTGAGGTATATACTGGAACACAGTATGTTTTGGTTCCCAAAAACACCTTTAAAGAAGGAAACCGTTAAAGAACCGTATTTGTAAATCAGTAAGCTTGGACAACATTTAGCAGAGCTCACTAACCCTACCTGCTCCTACCCCTCCTTTCCAACTTGCATGAATAGTTTAGTCGCAATGTGCATCTAACAAGCTCCTCACGTCTCAAATCCAACACCAATGCATCTGATGCAGCCAGAAGTTAAGTTATTCTAACACTTTAATCACACTAAATGAAAGTTCTGAATGCTTCAGTCACCTTTGTGTAGCCAGCCCCTAGCTACAGAACTCAAAAGTCTTGGCAAGAAATGCTAATTATTATTAATTTTTTTACAATTTCTCATCGCCTCTGAAAACAAGTGTATTTAAAAAGTTAATATAAAAAACTGAATGATTACACCATCTGATAATTATCTCTGTGTTTGTGCTGAATTAAAGCATATGTAGGACTTTATGATAAGGTGAAATGTGTAATAGTGTCAAGGCAAGTCAGACTACCTTAAAAGTGGCTGAGAGGCCTCCAGGGGGTTAATTAGGTGGCAAATTGTGGTTAGAACCAGACTCTATAGGAAGGTAGGTATTCAATGCAAGGGGTTGGTGATCACTAATATAAAGGTTCCTTAACAACTAAACATGAGAACCATGAACCCAAACCATGAACCCAACCTTCATTTTAAGTTCTTTGAGTGAAATATTCCCAAACATTGTTGTGAAACTTTGCTTATTTCGTCCACCAGTCTTACACTGGTATGGCTCGACTCCCACCAGGTTGTGCGTTGACCTTACCAACTTGTGATTGGACATACTCAAGAGCTGGATGACCTTTCCTCAAACTCCTCTGGATTCAGCAACCCTTTGTTCGATGGCATTTCCAGCTTTCTATCAATGCCCCTGTCAACATGACACTATCGATTGTAAGAACCTCACACCCCTGGAAGTTGTATGGCTGCCAATGGAATTAGTGTATGGTGAGAAAAGTCCTAGCGACTTGCCTGCGTATGGTCACCAAGCGAAATGTTGCTGGCACTCGGTGTAGGCCGAAAGGAGACATGCTTAATTCAAAGAAGCCACAGGGGTTTGTGAATACTGAGAACTGTTGTGCTGTTTACTGGACTCTACCAGCAAGCGGTACATGCCAATAGACTTCCACTGAAGATGACTCCCAAAGGAAAGGTCATGCCAAAACACTGAATAGCCCATAACTAGCCTGGAGGAACACCAGCGTTTGCGCTTGAATTTCACAGTGGCTGTTCGTAATTCCAGTGACTTAGACAAATCTAACCTCTTTTCAGCTGAAGAGGGGCAGCCATCAAGAAGCAAATGCAGGCTACTGCAGGATAAGTTATGTACCTCATATTATCCTTCACTCCCTTACAAACACCCATTGAGAAGCCTCGTGACAGTCCGTGAATACAGCATGTATAACACTCTACCATTTTAATCGGACCCTCATAAATTAATTTGTGCTGCAAGACAATGTGCTGTAATTGCTTATTGTGATAGTCCTGCTGCCAAGAATTGGGGAGGGGGGGGGGGTAGAGAAAGGAGAGCCGGTGAGAGGGAGGGAGGGCAGAGACGATGCTTCTGTCGCAGTGAAGAGGGGGAGGAGAGATCGGGAAAGAGAAGAAGAGGCTGAAACGATAAGTAATTACAGCCAGGCACTCCATTCATCATCCGCTGCTGAGCGCAGTATCCAGGGTCTTCACTGTTATCAGCAGTATATAGACCGAGTGTCAGCGCCCGTGAATAAATCTGCTTCTGAGCGCCTGCCTCGAACTGATCCGCCGTTACTAGACCTTGGTCCTGCCTGATCATCACGTCAACCCGTCCTGCTTGGGGAATGAGCTTTAAACCTCGTATAAGCCAATGTTTGAAGATCCTCCTTCGTGAAAGGGTTGCTCACGTAAAAAAAAAATATGATAAAACCCCAAGGCAATCCAAAGGGAGCCTGCACGAAGGCACTGAACCTGTTCTTATGGCTTATTGATTGCTTTACTAACACAGCACAGAGCGAAGAGCGTCAGCACTAATGCTGCTGATTACGTCGAGGTCTTTCCCGTTAATTTGCCGATCGTTCCTGACCACTAGCGAGCTTCCATCGTGACTCCAGATCTGCATAAAAGTGCACGGTCCACCTGGTCCACAGCTTTCTTCCTATTACAGTGCTAATTTCCTCGCAGTGGAACTACAGTCAGCAAGTCCATTCATTGCTATAAAGCAGCTTAATGTCCCATCAGCCAGTATCGCCTGCCTTGATGATAGAGGATGCTGGCAAATGTGGAATACTGTGCCTTCTCTGGAGCCACAGCAAGAAGAGATTGTAGGATGTATTCGTGCTGGAGTAAGCAGTAACAGGGTAGAAAACCTGTACGCTATATAATGTATTGCCCCTATGAGGTTCCCCCTAGATGGTAATACACATGAAAGGGCTCAGGCACCTTGGAAGCATGAGGGGACTTTAGCTTCTCGATTACAACTGGCCTCATTTGTTGCTCCTGACATGTCAAGCAAGCAAATCAACGGCGTGAGGTTTCCACACGGCCGCCGCGAGAAAGCCCTTGTGCCGGCAGCGGCAACGATTTTGTATTGCGGCTCGGTGTGTGAAAGCTCGGGTATTTAGTCACTGTAGAAAGGTTCTGCTTGCCTGCACACCCACTAGCTGCTAATTGAGTGAGGGAGCGAGCAGGCTCGAACTAAGGAGGCAATCCTCGTTGCCCGGCTCTACATGGCTTTCTTCCGCTACCGGAACTGTCAGTGTTAATCAAGCCTCATCTCTTAACACCAGCCGCGGCTGGAGAAGAGGTGAAGATTAATATTCCGGCCGAAACAGATGATAAATCATTTGTACATAATTAGCGCTCGGCAAGGTTATAGCTGACATGAATTTTTATCTTAATTACGGGGGAAATTTGTTCCATTAATTTAATTTGTCGCGCACGGACGGGCCCGCGCCTAACAAAGTTAATCTTACACCTGTCAGCCGAGGAGCCGAGGTAGCCTCTGCAACCGGAGGAAATTCAATTGGAATTCAGACGTGCTGCCAGGGCCGCGGGTTTACCCCCTTACGCCTGCGCGTTGATTGGTTTAGGAGCTCTAAATGGATGCTCGGCCGACGCCAATGAGAAAGTATCAGACGGTCTTTTTGCTCGAGATTACATGGGCTGCACCTTCAGACACCGACAAGGATGTTCAAAAGGCCCAAAGAACTGGCTTCTCTTCAAAGGCCGGACAAGTATGGTGTACGCACTTCAGATCAGGATTCTACGGAAGACTACCAAATATTGCCCACCTATTGCAATCCTGGGTATTCGACTGTTTAAAGCTATTTCACCTTTATGGGCATGCACAGTAAATGAAGAGCATCACTGACAGTCTTCCGATGGTCATGCCTCCAATGCAGAACACATTCAGAGATTAACAACCACATGAAACGTGTACAGAATTTCATTTTTGACAGAAAAAGAAGGCAACACAAGGATGCCCTATTGTTGGGAATGCTTAACGACAGCAACAAACACATTTCTAACACAATCCTAATGACTGGAAGCCGCATTTGTCCAATTTCTATGCCAACGGTGCCCCCTGCTGGCTGAAGAGTTCGTTGCCTGCTCTGTGCTTTCTTGAAAAATCATCAGTATTACTCATTCAATACTTTTCCACACTAGGGGCATCATATTACAACCAATTTGCATAATGATCTGAAACAAAACTGGTTTATATATCACAGAGAAAAAGTCGACTTCCAAACGGTAATGCACAGGTTGTGAACGTTATTTGTATATTGTGTTGTATTTTGCTGGGTCAGAAGTGAATGCATGACTGATTTCTTGGCCAGGTCTCTCTTGTAAAAGATTTTAACCTTAATGTGACTTCCTGGCAAAATAATGGTAAAAGAAAATCAAATAAATAAGTTAATATCTAATTTATCTAATGTGGCCTAGTGGTGAGGACATTGCCCTTTGGACCTGAAGGTCGCAGGTTCAAGTCCTGGCCCAAGCACTACTGAGGTTCCCTTGAGCAAGGTACCAACCCACTACTTCCATGTCTTGGAAGTCGCTTTGGATAAAAGCATCCGTCAAATGAATAAATGTTAAAAAGTTATGTTCATGTTATAAATAGCACAATCATGCATCTTCTGCCATTTTCTGCCAGCATAGTATATTAGAGCTTTTGGAAATGAGTCACAGATTTGTTGTATTGCGAAGAGATTCGAACCTACAGCCTTTTGGTGGCTGTTTGTCTGAAATTTGCCCCACAATTTGTTCATTCTTTGTTAGATCTTACTACTGTTGATGCTTTACATTTCATTGTCACAATAACACTTCTGCTTGAAGCAGGGGTGGCCCAACTCCAGTTCTGAGAGTTGTTCAGAGTTTAGCTCCAACCATAATGTAACACACCTGATCCAGGTATTAAGGCCCTTAGGGGGTGTCCGAATACGAGAGCTAGGTGTGTTAGATCTGAACTCTCAGGATGGTAGATCTCCAGTTACATGTCCTGTCTCTTAAGGTTCGGCCCATATAATGTAGCCAAGACATGATTGGCTGTGTAGTTTAGAAACTGGAGCGAAGAAGGTAACGTTGCTAACAAACACTGTGTAGCCAAATGCTGCAGGTGGCAGTAAAGCAAAGTAAAGAGTCAGAGACCAAGTTCAAGACCAAGTCTGCGACACCCCTACCGTGCACTCACTCTGAATTTGAAGTTATTAATTTTCAGTGGGTGACAAAAATTCAGAAAAGTTACACTTCATGCAAGTGAGTTTTTCTCATATGCTTTCACAATAAAACCATTTCTGAACCCTTAGATCCTACATTAGCGTTTCCCGTCCCAAACCTCTGTTTTACTGACCCAAATTCAGTCGTGCATCATTTTACACACTATTTAGTGTGGTAGTGTGCAGTCTGGAACACAGCCATTGTCTCAGGGCATGGACAGCTGCGAGTGCTAATGCTGCGGTGTGTTCTGAAATCGGTCGTAATGTTTGAAACGAGATCATGCTGTTTATAAAAGAGAGGCACGACAACAAAATGTGACCTCTGCATTTAACCCATCCACACATGGAGCAGTGGGCAGCTCAACAGCACCTGGGGAGCAGTGTGGCAGGACGGTACCTTACTCAAGGGAACCTCAGTGGTACTTGGGCTGAGACTTAAACCCATGACCCTAATGACTAGGGCAACACTGTCCAATAAAATGAATAAATTCCTTCCAAAACACATATACTTTGGATGATATGTTTAGTACATTGATGCTTTTCTGGGCAATGAATCAGTTGCACATTCCCTCAAAACCTGCCCACAAGCTATTTTGAGCCTAGTCAACATTGACTTGGTTTGGCGACACAGAGCATTAAAGTGGCTTTTGGTGTGAGTACAGCATAATAAAGAGATGGATGTGGCCTTAACTACTTTCTGAAGATATATTAATGGATAAGATTTGGGTGACAGTTGTCTTCTCTGGTAAATGTGTACAATTGACCTATAAATCATTCATTTACTTTGCAAAACTGTTCACTTCTTTTGCGGCTTTAAACCCACTCGGTCCTGCTGAGGAGTTCATATGAACACCCCTTTCTGCCAAAAACCTGATCTAAAATCTTAATGGCACCTCTACACAAGGAACTGCTGCTTATAAGAACTATTATTTTTATATATATTTATTTTATTATGTTTCTGTCTTTTCTTTTGCTTGTTTTGGTATCCAGTGTCAACCAGAGGAGGATGGGTTCCCCCTTCTGAGCCTTGGTTCCTCCCAAGGTTTCTTCCTACTGCTAG